>RCUC01129043.1:0-15595 GCA_003697995.1 Taxidea taxus jeffersonii | reverse complement strand
TGTTAGTTTATTTCCTCCTAGGATTTAAGAGTAGTTGCATGGCTAGAGAAGGCACAGAAGTGTCTTCTGAACACTTCATCTTGATTCTTAATAATGCTGAATAATTTAGTACTGTGCACATGTATAAATTCTTTTTTTAAGGAAAAATGTTAATCTTGACACCTCAATTCTAAGAAGTACTTTTCCACTGTAGGATGTTTCATAGGATTGTATGTAGTCAGCAATCAACAGCATTTATATTTTCACATAGTTTATCCATTGAATTATTTCCAGATGGAGGCTTAGAGAATTTAAGGGACTTGCTTATATTCCTATTGGTGACTTTGAATCACATCCAGGTCTTTTAACCTCTAGGCTTAGGAATAGATTTGGTGTGACTTTGGGTCCTTATGTTCCTCACCCTCCTAGCTGAGTGACTTGAATAAGTTCCTTAACCTCCCTTAATTACTGAGTTAAAGACACTTAAGCTCTGCATATACAATCACCGTGAGTCCAGCCTCCTCATCTGTAAAATGAGAATAGATGACTTTTTCACGTGAGACCGTTTAAGTGAGAGGATGCATGTGAAGTGACTAAAGCAAGGCTTGTTATGTAGCATTTACTCAGTAAGTTCTAGTTTGCTTTCTCCCCTAATTCTGTGTCCTGCTGTTCTACATTTTTATTCAAAATTGGGAACACATATTTTGGGTCAGGGTCTCTTATTTTTATTTTGGCTAAATAATTCAGTATGGGGTTGTCCTGTGCCTGTATAGGATGTTCAGCAGCATCCCTGGTCTCTACCCACTGGATGTCAGTAACTACCCATCCCTCCCCCAAGTCATGACAGTCAACAAAGTCCCTGGACATGGCCAAATTTCCTCTGGGGAGGGGGCAAAGTCCTCCTCTGTTGGGAACCACTGGTTTAGCAGATGATGGGTGGTACACAGGGTTGTGTTCAGTGTGGAGAATTGGATCCTGGCTGTAATCCTCGAGTGAGTGAATCTTGAAGTTGGCCTCTGCTGCTGAGTTGAATGAACAAGTGGTATTGCTTCACTTAGTCCCATAGAAAGAAATAACCCCTCACATGCTTTCGTGACTTGTTTGGGGGCTGAGTGTAGTAGTAATTGATTTTAGTTCTTGTTTACTTTTAACAGTGTTTACCTTTAACATTTCTTGTTAAAACAATTTTAACAGTGTTGATCCAGAATGTTCACATTCAGTTTGAATTAAATTAGGCATACCTGTAAGAGAAATAGGAAAGTGATGAAAGATGTGGAAGGCAGGGAGATGAGACCAAAATGGGAAGAAGACAATGAAGAACAAGCCATTTTATATAGCATTCCAATATAATCAAGTGCCATATACTAACATGGCCACAAAAGCAGTGTGATTGAGGATTGAAGGAGATCAAAGGGAGAATTCTTGAGAGGATATCTTAAGAGCAAAAATGAAGCAGCATGTTTTATGAAGCATTTCTGTGATGACAGAAGGAAACATTCCTTAGAATCAAGAGGGCTTATGATTCTTCTTAGGGGTCTAACTTAACATTTTTAGTTTCCCTAATGTTTATGTACTTATGGTAAACCTTACAGTTTTATAAAAGTTTCTTATATGGAGGTTGATGAGGTTTTTGCTTTCACACCTTTAATTAACAAGTTAAGGACACTCAGGCTCTGCATATACACAGCCTCCTTGCTCTTTGTCACCACTATGCCTCACTGGCATTTGGAACACATGTTATTATACACATTATTTAGGAAGTAGTCATTGATGGAATTTGGGTTATATTCTGGACCTTTGCAAGATTAGAACTTTTTTTTCCTGGGATGCCACAAAGAATTGTTAACAACAATAGTATTCCTGCTTGGAACCACAGTATGCTCTCAGCAGCCTCTTAGGCCGTAATACCCATCTGACAAAAATAACTTATTTCAGATTTTGATTTCAAAATCTTTGATGTATCTTTAATGTTAGATGTATAAAGAACATTTAAAAAATTGTGACCACATCTTGATTTAAAATAATCTTGGGTTGATAATAGGTTTTCCTGGGAGGAACAATGAAAGCCTGCAAGCATACTAATAAAGGCATCCCTTGGTATAGGGAACATTTGGGCGTTGTTTGGGATTTGAAAAGAGGACATGATCAGTCAAGCTTCTCAATAAGTTTCATGCTAATTTGGTGGGAGAAGTGGTCTTGAAATAATATCCTGTTTGATTTTAAAGAGAGACCAAATACTTGTGGAGAAGGTTGAAATTAGTGAAAACATGTTTTAAAACATGAATTCTTGTTCATTCTTGGTATAATTCTTGAGTGTTAACATCCTGATCATTAAATGAAAGGTATATTTGAGATTTATGTGTATGTGTCCAGGGTAGAGTTCAGGAGTGAATGATGTATTAGGGGTTGGTGAGATGTCTTATCGGGTGTAGTAATATGTAAGAATTATTCCATTTGTACAATATCTTCCAATATGTTGGGCTAATTAAATTTTAAAAACATGCAGGGACACCTGGGTTGGTCAGTCTGTTGAATGTCTGCCTTTGGTTCAGGTCATGATCTCAGGGTCCTGGGATCAAGCCCTACGTTGGACTTCCAGCTCAGTAGGGATCTGCTTCTCCCTCTCCCCCAGCCCCTTACCCAGTTCATGCCCTCTTCCTCTCTCTCTCTCTCTCTCAAATAAATAAATACAGTATCTTTTAAAAAATGCACTGAGTTCCTACCGTATGCAAGCAGTGTTCAGGTTTCTGTAATGTAAAGATAAATAGTTTTAGTCATAGAAGAAGAGAAATAAAACATAAGCACAGCCATAAGTACCATGAAGCTAATGCAGCTTCAACTCTGAGCCCACTCATTTACATAGGCCACTTCTAGGCCCCTGCACACAATATGTGCAGATGGTCATTTGCAAAATTAAGGTATTTTAGCCATAATTGGTAAGATTGCTGTCACTTTTTTTTTTTTAAGATTTTATTTATTTATTTGACAGACAAAGATCACAAGTAGGCAGAGAGAGAGAGGAGGAAGCAGGCTCCCTGCCGAGCAGAGAGCCCGATGTGGGGCTCGATCCCAGGACCCCGGGATCATGACCTGAGCTGAAGGCAGAGGCTTTAACCCACTGAGCCACCCAGGTGCCCCAGATTGCTGTCACTTTTGACTCCAGTTTACCCTCCAGCATACTTCTAGTTATGTTGGGCTGTGTGGGAGTAGCCACAGACATTTCTGGGAAAAATTTTGAAATAATGCTTTGTGGTTTGTATCTGCTTTTCTGCCCTATGCAAAGGAAAACAGGGGAGTTTAGTCATATACAGATATGGGTATGTAAGTAAGTTGGGTCTTTGTTGGGAAGCCATTAGCCTCACCAAGACTTTTGACTCAACTTTAAAAGAAAACAATCATTGGTCTACCAGGGACTATATGTTAGTAAGAGATGATGAGTCACACTCTGCCAGTTTTATTTGTATAGTCAAAATCACTTTCCTTCATCATAAATTCTATAGAAGGGCAACAGTTCCCATCCCACTTTCATAATATTGTCATCAGAGCCATATTATGTTTTTCATTTGCTTCCTGTTGGCTAAGTAGAAAAAAGAGAAACTGTTCTCTTCCAGATATTTGTTTAAAATTATGAGGAAAATATTGCCTATTGCCAAATATAGTGGGTTTTTTGGAGTAACTTTTTATTTTGAGATAATTTTAGATTTACAGAAAAGTTGCAAAGATAGCACAGGAAATTCCTCACCCAGTTCTCCTAATGTTCACATCTTATACTAGTGTGGTGTATTTGTCAAAATTAAGAAGCCAGCATTGGCACATTACTATTAACTTCAGACTTTGTTTGGAACTATTAACCCTGGACTTCTATTAACTTTGAACTTCATTTTTCTATGAACGTCCTTTTCCTGTTTCACAAATCCATCCAGAATACCATATTGCATTTAGTTCTCATGTCTCTTCTGGTCTGTTGTGATTTCTTACACTTTCCTTGTTTCCCCTGACTTGAGAGTCTTGAGGAGTACTGGTCAGGGGTTTTGTAGACTGTCCTTCCATTTAGGTTTGCCCGATGTTTTCTTGACTAGACTGGGGTTATATGTTTGGGCAAGGAATTACCACTGAGGAGAAGGCTTCTCTCATCACATGGGACTGGGACCCATTATATCCACACGGCACCACTGGTGATGTGCACCTTTGCCAGGTTTCTTTGCTAAAGAATTACTCTTTTTACCTTTTTCTATATTCTCTTCTTTGGAAAGGAGTCATTAAGTCCAGCCTGCATTGGAGAAGATGGCCTCCTCTAGGGGAGATGAATTAATATTGTTATTACTACTTAATCTTACATTGCTTAATTTTAATTAATATTATTTGGAATTCTTCTATAAGGAAGATTTGCCCCCCCCCCCGTTTACTTATTTATTTCTATCATTCTGGCATCATGTATATTTTAGACTTTGTTATTTGTTACCGTGTTATTTTTTTGCTCAGATTGTTCCAACTGTGGCCAGTGAGAGCTCCCTTCAGGTTGGCTCCTGTGCCCCCCCTTTTTAAAATTTTCTGAGATTTTATTTATTTATTTGAGAGAAAGGTCGAGAGAGCACAAGCAGGGGGAGCAGCAGAGGGAAAGGAAGAAGCAGGCTGGGATCATGACCTAAGCTGAAGGCAGCCACATAACTGCTTGACTGACTGAGCCACCCAAGTGCTCTCCTGTGTGCCTTTGACATGCAGCCATCCTGTTGTGTTTTTGAGCACATCTTCACCTTCTGGCACTACAAGGTGCTTTAAGGCTTACAATGGGTATTTTTTGTCCCAGTCCTACAATCAGACATAACTCTAAGGAGCTCAGCACTGGTTATGCTTGTTGATACTGGGGTTGTTTTTCATATGGAAGAAGAATTGAAATATTAAGAGGCTTAGTTATTTTTGATGTTCCAACTTTATTGGATTTCTGAAATATCTCTTTTTGGTATCTCACTTGTATTGGCCTGCCTACCACCGTCTGTATATTTGCTCATCCTTTCAACAGTTACGTAATGAATACCATGGAGCCACATTGAATAGAGAGGTTAAGAAAGAGCAGTCTGTACACACTGTTTATCAGAAGGGAGAGATACCTGTGAATGAAAGCCAGAGCAGCCTTTATTGGGATATCAATTTGGATATACTAGTACTGAGGGGAGGTCAGTGAAATGTGGCGTAGCCTCAGATATGGATTGACTGAGGTATGTGGATGGTCAAGAACTGGTTTGGACAAATCTTGTGATCATTGGCCTTCCTCTTATAAGTACTTATGGATACTCTGGGCTAGAGTGTCCCTAAAGCTGCAGTGGAACCCTGAAGAATGTTGGTGATTAGCAACATTTGAAATAGTTCCCCATTTTGTAGACATACATTTTCATATACTCTGGTGATAGGCTCATAAAAGGCCTTAACCAAACAAAAGAGATGAAAACTAAATTATCATTGAGCAAATGGTTCTTGGTTTTGGCCAAGTACTTCGGACTGTTGCATGGGATCATGAATACTTTAAGGATCAGAAAAGTACTGATTTATATAAAGCAATGCAAACTAATTGGGAAAGCTAGTAATATTTTCCCTAATTCAAACTTCTGTCTACACAAAAGTTATTTTTGAGTGGTAGAATAACAGGGTCAAGACAAGGTAAGATCTATTTATTCATGCATTGAATTTATTGGACTTACCTGGTTCAGCCTTTGCCCTTCTCAGGTCAATATCTCACTGGCATTCTATTGATTTTTAAGTGTATGAAAGATAAACATTCCATGACACCCTGTTCTGTTTTGCTGCTGGTATTGCCCTTATCATACAAAGAAAATACATTAAGAAGATGTCCCATCAAATTTTTAAGCAATTTAAGCAAATTTCAACTAGTTGTGTGAGAGTTCAACAGTATTTTTTTGCTTAAGCACATTTCATGTAGTTGCATGAGAGTTCAATAATTTTTTTGTTTGTTTGTTTTAGTTATGATAGCCTGGTAATGAAATGTTGGTTAGGATTTCTTAAACATTTTTTTTGGTATGTTGTATTAATTCAGTCTCTGGCCATTTTTCTTATGTCTAAAAAAATAATTTCTTTTGACATTTCCTTCTCAAAACTTATTTTTTTTTTGGTCGTTTCCCAGTTTTTCACTAATTTTTCCTTTTTTTTGGAAGTTCAGCATACATACAGAAAAGTGCACAAATCATTAGTGACACAACCATGTAAACACCAAGCTGACTTTGAACAAAGGAGCATTACAAGTAGGCCACACGTCTTCCACATATATAATCATTGCCTTAGTTTTTATCACTATGGATTGGGCTTGCTTGCCTGTAAACTTTGTATGTATATAATCTTATAATATGTGTTTTTTGTGTCTGGCTTCTTTTGTTCAACATTATGTTTGTGAGATAAATTATTTGTTATTGCATGTAGCTCTGGTTTGTTTTCATTGCTGTATGGTATTCAGTTGTATGAAAATACCAAAATTGGTTTACCCAGCCTGCTATGGATGGTCATATGAATTGTTTGGAGTTTTAGCTATTATTTTAAATAACACCACTATAAACTCTCTTGAATATACGTATGCACTTCTGGTAGGTATATATCTAGTAAAATTGCTGGATTGTTGCACGTCTCTTAAGTTTTAGAAGGTATTGCCATGTAGTTTTTCCAAAGTGGTTTTTCAGGTCTTTTTAGCAATGTGTCTGTTGTACCATATCCACTGTACTATTTGGGGATGTCATTAAAGACAAGAGTTTACCTATTTTTGGTAGGTATATAATGGTACATATCTCATAATGGTTTTGAGTTGCATTTATCTGATGGCTGATCATGTTGAGTGCCTTTTCATATGTTTATTGGCCATGATGATATCTCTTTTGTGAAATTCCTGTTCAGGTCTTTTGACTATTTGTCTAGTATTTTCTTTCTCTCTTTTTTTTTTATTATTAACATATGATGTGTTATTTGTTTCAGGGGTACAGGTACAGGTTTACAGGTCATCGGTCTTATACAACACACAGTGCTCACCACAACACATACCCTCCCCAATGTTCATCACCCAGCCACCCCATCCCCCCCACCCTGCTCCCCTCCAACAGCGCTCAGTAGTATTTTTTTCTTATAAAACATAAACTTTACCATTTTAACTACTTAATTAAAGGCATTAATTGCATTTACATGTTGTACAACCATCACCACTATTTCTATTTCCAAAATTCTTCATCACACAAACAGAAACTCTACCCATTAAGCAGTAACTGTGCATTCTCAACTTCCCCCAGGCCCTGGTAACCTCTTATTAATTTATATTATTTTTTTGTCTTTTCTTAGTATTATATGTTATGATTTTTATATGCTCTGGATACAAGCCATTTGCCAGTTATATATATTATAGACGTCTTCTCCAACTCTGTAGCTTTCCTTTTCATGTTAATGGTATGTTTTAATGAGTAGAAGTTTTGACATATCACATTTTTATTATCATTGAATTCAAATATCTTTTTTATTTTCTTTGTGATTCTGTCCATTTTTACTTATATATGGAGGCTGTATTATCAGGTGCATACCCAACTAAGGTTATAATATCTTCATGGTGGTTTTACCCTTTTATCAATGTGGCTATAGTTGACATGTATATGGTTACACCAACGTTCCTTTTTTTTAACATCACCTTTGTTTGATTAATCTTTGCATGGTGTATTCCTTCCCATAATTTTACTTTCAAGTTTTTAGTATTCTTACATTTAAGGTGTGTCTTTTACAAGCAGGATATATTTTGGATTTGTTTTTTATGTAACATAATGATCCTTAGTTTTAAATTAGTCCTTATTCTGTTTATATTTAATACAATTACTTGGGTTTTAAAATACACCATTTTCCTACCTGATTTGTCCCACCAGATCTGTATTCATTTTCTCTCCCTTTCTTTTTGGTTAAGAAGTTTTGTTTTTGTTTTTTTTTTTACTTTATTTAAGCTTTATTTAAACATATGATGTAACCCCACCCCCCTCACCCAACCCCTTCCCCCCACCCCCCTCAGTTTGTTTTATGAGATTAAGAGTCTCTTTTGGTTTTTCTCCCTCCAGATCCCATCTTCTTTCATTACTTTGTTTTGTTTTTTAAAGATTTTATTTATTTATTTGACAGACAGAGATCACAAGTAGGCAGAGAGGCAGAGAGAGAGAGGAGGAAGCAGGCTGTCCTCAGAGTAGAGAGCCCGATATGGGGCTCGATCCCATGACCCTGGGATCATGACCCGAGCCGAAGGCAGTGGCTTTAACCCACTGAGCCACCCAGGCGCCCCAAGAAGTTTTTTAATTGCTAAAATTTTATATATACTTTACAACATGCATTGGTGAATTTTTATTAAAGTATAGATAAACTACTTACTGTAGTACTCTCCAGACAGTGCAAAGATCTTAGAACATTCTAACTTCTTGTATCTCCTTCTGTTGTTTAAGATTGTTGATGTGTATTTTAGTTTATCATAGATTTCATTTAAGACAATATTTTTGTACAATTTAATATTCATGTAGATTTTTGCACATGTTTGACCCTTCTATGTTCTGTGTTTCCTCCTGCATTACTTTCTTCTGGGATCATTTTCCTCTTGCCTGAAGAACTCCTTTAATATGTACTTTGCAGATCTGCCACTGTTAAATTCACTCAGAATTCAGTCAAAAAGTGGCTAAACTTATTCAGTTGAAAAAAAGGAAAGCTGGTGTAACCATATACATGTCAACCCTAGCCATAATGACAAAAGGATAAAATCACCGTGAAGATATTATAACCTTAAATTGGCATGCACCTAAGTAATTAATTAATTTATAGAAGGAGAGAGAGGTGGGAGGAGGGACAGAGGGAGAGGGAGAATCTAAGCAGGCCTCATACCCGATCATGACCTGAGGTGAAATCGAGTTAGATACCTAACTGACTGAGCCACCCAGGTGCCCCTATTTTGTCTTTCTTTTAGCAGCAAATTTTAATTAAGGTGTAACTCATAGAAAAGTATGTAAATGATGAATTTTCACAATGGGAACACACTCATGTAACTAGAATACAGATCAAGGAACAGAATGTGATTAGCATCCCAGCAGAACTGTCAGTGAACCCTTTCAGTCACCAACCACCCCAAGCGTCACTGCTGGTCATGACTTCTGACACCATAAGTTTTCTCTATATTTGAGCTTAGGTGTGTGGAATCAAGTAGTAGTATGTTACCTTGTGACTAACTTTCTTCTCTGAACTTTGTGAGATTGATCCCTATTGTTGCATATAGTTGTAGTTTGTTCATTCACAGTTTAGTACCATACTCCCTTGCATGAATGAATATACCATAATTTATCCATGGATGTTTGATTTTTTTGGATCTTAGATTTGGGTATTCAGTTATTGGGAATTATGGATAATGCTGTTGTGAACATTAGTAAACATGGTTTTTGGTGAACAAATGTAGCATTTGAGTATATACTGAAAGTGGAATTGCTAGTTCATAGTGTATGGGTATTTTCAGTGTTAGTAGATACTGCCAAAAGTTTTCTAAAATGATTGTACTTCACAAACTTTATTTTATTTTTTAATTTTAATTTTTTTAAAGTTTTTGTTTAATTCTAGCTAACATACAGTGCAGTTTCCAGTGTACAAATAGTGATTCAGCAGTTCCATACATTACCTGGCACTTATCAGGAAAGTGCACTCCTCAATGCCCATCACCTGTTTAACTTATTTCCCTACCCACCTCCCTTCTGGTATAACCATCTATTTATTCTCTATAATTAAGTTTGTTTTTTTGGTTTGTGTCTCTCTGTTTTTTACCCTTTGTTCATTTGTTTCTCTCATTCCACATATGAGTGAAATCATATGATATTTGTCTTTCTCTATTTTGCATAGCATTATACTTTCTAGCTCCACCCATGTCATTTCACATGGCAAGATTTCATTCTTTTTCATTGCTGATATATATATGTGTATATATATGTACACACATACACACACACCACTTTTCTTTATCCATTCATTAATTGATGGACACAGAGCTGCTTCCATATCTTGGCTATTGTAGATAATGCTGTAAACATAAGGGTGTGTGTATCCCTTTGAATTAATTTTTTGTTTTTTGGGGGTAAATACCAGTGGTGTGATTTACTGGGCGATAGGGTAGTTCTATATTTAAATTCTTTTTGCCAAAGGCAGAGCCTTAACCCACTGAGCCACCCTATTTTTAACTTCTTGAGGAACCTCCACACAGTTTTCCACAATGGCTGCATCAGTTTACATTCCTACCAACAGTGCACAATTGTTTCTTTTTCTCCACATCCTCGCTGATACCTGTTGTTTCTTGTGTTGTCGATTTTAGCCATTCTGACAGGTGTGAGGTGATAGCTCATTGTAGGTTTGATTTGCATTTCTCTTATGTACCTCACAAACTTTAAAAATTTAAAACCAATCTGGGATATTGGTGTAAATTCAATAAGGATTTGACTAGTGTCATATATATGGAAAGTCTGTATCCCTAATAATAGTGGGATTTGCAGGTCCATCTTTAGCTTCTGAAAACTAACTCTCTGTCTTTTTCCCTCATATTTCCCATTTTCCTCATGGCCTAGTTTTAACTGGGAAGCCAAATTTCTATCTAGTATATTCCTTTAATACCTTGTATTTTTGAGAGATAAAGATGTATATAGGTATAGGTGATGAGTAGGGGCAGAATGCCACACTAACAGTCACCACAGGTTGTCTTGTTCTAGCTTTGCCATTTCTTCCTGGATTTTAGTGATAATACCATATTAGAGGAATCTCCCATTACACCATTTCATTTTTTCATTTCATCAGTACCTGAGTGCCTTCTAAGTGCACTGTACTAGATTTGAAGACACAAAGAAAAATAAAGGGCACCCATGTCTTCAAGAAGATCACAGGTGCATAAACTAACACTTACAGTATAGTTGCAGTAATTCTGAAGTAATAGAGGCATGTACAGAAAGCTGTTTGAGCCCAAGGGTGAGGGTACCCGCCTGCTGCTATGATGGAAGTCAGGTTTTACAAAGGACACCGGTTTTCTGGAGAGGCCTTGAAGGATGAGCAGTGGGATAAACAGAGAACACTTAGGCAGAAGCAGAAATGTGGAAGAGCTATTCAAAGAATAGTAGTACGTGGATCGTAGCCTGGCATTTTTGCTGACGCCCACTTCCCCATCCCAAAAGCAGACACTGTTTAATCGGTCATTGCATCTTTGCTGCTAAATTTATAAGCAGCTTCAGAGTTCTCAGCTGTGTTTCAGTCAGCCACTACCAATTATTTGTGGAATTGGCACGTGAAGTCGAACCTGTTTGTCTTCTTTGCAGTGGGCGTCCCCTGTGCCTGGAGCATAGGATGTGTGGGGGAGTGGAGGGGAATGAGGCAGGCTAGAAAGGTATGTTGGCTGGGACCAGGTTATGAAGGACATTTTTGTGCCGCACTGTTGAGTTTGTATTTTTAGCCTGTATAGGCCGATGGAGAGCCATATAAGGCTTTTAAGCAGGAAAAATGATGTAAGCAGATTACTCTTTTTGGAAAGACAACCATGGGAGTTTCTAGACAGTGGATTGAATTGGGTTAAAACAAGGGCAGAGATACCAGTAGGTATTTCATGCTATCTTTAGATCTTAGTAGCCTTGAAGTTGCCTAACCAGTTGGGAGTATTTTGGCTCTTCAGATAGGAGATGGTGGAGGTCTGAACAAGGGCAGTAGAAATGGGGAGAAAGAGTCAGATTGAGAATGATCTAAGAAATAGTACAGGAAGTGGCCCTTTAGTTTTTGATGTGGGGCTGAGAAAGAGGAAGGAATCTCCGAAGGCTCTCAGACTTCCCATCTGGGTGCCTGGCTGCTGGGAAGGCAGGAGAGGCAGCATAGGGTGGGACGATGATGACTTACACTTGTTAGAAATTAAATTGGCCTGGAAAAAATATTTTTCCAGTGGAGTCATATTTATTCCTACCAAGTTCCTTTGCTCTTTCAGAAGGTTACAGATCAACTGTTGAATGTCACATGGTAACATGGATACAAGATGGAAGAGTAGGCAGCAGAAGGTGTGGTTTTAATTCTCAGCTCTGACGCTTGTTACTGTAACATATTTGGGTAAGTGAATATGGGTGGCAGTTACGGTGCTATGACGTAAGGCACTTGTGTTTAGAGAGAAATACCTGAGATGCCTCTGTGGCAGGGTTTCTGTTGGCTGGGATGGTCTCATTCATGGTCAGATGCCAGAGTGGGAGAGGAGGTTCTAGGGAGAATAACAGTGGTGCCTATGAAATGCATGAAAACCAGAATTCTTCATTTGATAGGAAATACAAAAAGGTTTGGGATTGGCACTTGCTACTAGACCTCTTTTTATGATTTGGATGGGGAAGTTCTCCTCCACGGTCTCCTTATTCTTGAATAAAGTGATAGAGTGCTGTGATCTCAGTGTATCTTTGAGGTCTTATGAAATTTTAAGCGATGAATGTTTGAATTAATATCACTTGGGAAAAATTTTAATCCAAATACACACTGTTTACGAAAAGAACCACCACTTCCATCATCCTGTCCTCTAACACAGGAGTGTCAGGAATGTGGCTTCTGCATTGTCACTCCCTTCTGTTCCCATGGCAAACATTGCTAAATGGTCACGGGTGCCTCCCACCCCATACTTGCCCTCACAGCTCTTTTGAGGATAGCATTCTAGACTGTCACCACCATTCAGTGTGAACTGGCACAAGAGATGAAAACTTTCTGCTCTACAAGTTTTGAGTGTTGCCAAATTACATAAAATAGACAAAGATAATACTTGAGTTTTATTGAAAACAGTTATGCTGAAATTATTTTTTAGTGGAAGGTACTTGATATTTAATGATATTTGTTCTGTGAGATGATATAAAGTTTAGCTAATTAGGGTTGCTGAATAGAAAAAGAAAAATAACACTAATAATTAAGAAAACATTTTTTTAAAGTTTTATTTATGTAAGTAATCTCTACACCTACCCCCAAGATCAAGAGTCACATGCTTCTCTGATGGACCCAGCCTGGCACCCTAAGAAAACATAATTTTAAAATGTTCATTTCACAGCAAGATCAGTTATGAACTGGCCACTCTAGTACCATGGAATAGTTTGGGAGGGTTTGGGGTCTGGGCCAAACGTACTCCTAGATTAGGGGTGGCCATCATGGTGGTGAGGCCTACCCTCATGGCAGGATGGAAATCAGGGGTGTTTGGTGCAGCAGCCAGGCCCCAAGAAATCCACTCATCATCTGAGGAGCAAGCAGAGCCAGAAAGGGCAGACAGTAGCTGCAGATAAGAGCCAGTTAGTAGTCTCTGCCTGGGAAGTCCGGTAGTTGGTTTTAGCTACTGATGTGAAGCCCAAGGGCTAGACTCTAGTCCCTAGGAAAGTGATGGGCAATAATAAGCCATGTTTTTTGGGGCGCCCGGGTGGCTCAATTGGTTGATCCTGAATCTTGATTTTGGCTCAGGTCATCATCTCTTGGAGATTGATCCCCCACATCTGGCTCTGTGCTGCTGGCCTTGGAGCCTGCTTGGGATTCTCTCCCTCTCACTCTGCATTCCCCCAACCCCACAAAAAAAAATTAATCCACTTTTCACCAGCTCTTCCAAAAAATGTGATGTCTTTATGCCTCTACACTTCTTCTTTAAAATAATAAGATTATGGTCCAATTCCTACAAAATGTGATTAAATGTATTATTCGTATTGATTAGTCAGGGATTCTTTGTCCTAAGAGGGACATATTTTTTTCCTCTGCCCACATTTATTAGTCATGAACAGTGGGTAAATAAACCAAAATGGTACTTAGAAAGTTTGTTTTCAGGGACACCTAGGTGTTAGTTAAGCATCGGCCTTGACTCATGTCATAATCCCAAGGTCCTGGGATCAAGCCCCGCCTTGGGCTCCCTGCTCAGCAGGGAGCCTGCTTCTCCCTCTCCCTCTGTCTCCCTGCACCCCCCCACCCCCCCACTGCTGGCTCATGCTGTCTCTCTGGCTCTCTCTCAAACAGATAAATGAAAAATTTAAAGAAGAAAGTTTGTTTTTAATATTCCCTAGCTTTCCCCACTAGTGCTGACCCTGTGCTTCACTCTTTGGCATCTGCTGCTTCCTAGTCTCTCCCTTACTGAGGTAGGGGAGAATGTAGGACAGCCAGGTGGGTCAGCAGCCTGGGTAACTGGTCACAGTTCGTTGGCTTTCAACGAGTCATTGATTTTCTAGAGCTTGAGCCTCCTCAGCTGTCAAAATGAAGGTCTTACACCAGCATTACAATATGTTTAATCTATGTAGAGCAAGTATTGATTAATTATAAGTATTAATGAGATATTTCATTAACAATTTTCTTAGAGTTTAAAAGAACATTGTGGGGGTTGATTTGTTCAGGGTAGTTTGGATGGATGCCTTTGTCTTTGACATATTTCTGGCAGAGGTGTTTGGAATAGTTCCACTGCTCATAGCATTTCCCTTAAGGTTGGTGTCTTGTAAAAATAGAAATGACGTTTTCAACCAGAGATATTCAGGGTAGGGAGCTGAAAAATTATAATAACCAGAATCATTCTTAGAGTGCTGTCAGTTTGATAGGGAGCACTTGGGAGGTAAGCCAAGGCCCTCAAGGGTCTTCACTGGCAGTCAGAGGAGACCATTAAACTCACCTGAGGAGACAGGCAAGAGGGAGATGGTGAGAGGATGAGGGGAGAATAGGGGAGGGTGGGGACTGGAATGCCTCCCTGTGAGTCTCCTAGCTTCAGAAAAGCTTAACAAATTTCTGGAAGGTCAGCTCTGTGCTCTTCAGGTAGACACTGCATGCAGACACAGGAGACCCTAGAACTTACAGAGATTGGGTGGCCGGCTTTGCACCTACAGGCCAAGGCATGGGTGCAGACTTGTTCAATTATGCTAGGTATAGAAGGAGGCAAGTGATCTGTTCACTTACAGCTTTTTGGGTTTGGAAGACAAGGGTCTTTTGGCTTATTTTCTCCTTGGAGAGAAGGCTCAAAGACTTAAATGGCAGTAGAGCTAATATTAAGTGCTTACTCTGTGACAGGCAGTGAGCTGAGCAGTTTTCTTGGATATTACCTTTGATCCTCACAACAATTCTATGAGATAGGTACTCTTCTTTTTTAAACTTTATTTATTTATTTATTTTTAAAGATTTCATTTATTTATTTGACAGAGAGAGGGTACACACAAGCAGGTGGAGCAACAGGCAGAGGGAGAGGGAGAAGCAGGCTCCCCCGAGAAAAAAGCCCCATGGGGGACTCAATCCCAGGACCGTGGGATCATGACCTGAGCCAAAGGCAGATGCTTCACTGACTGCGCCACCTGGGCACCCCATAAAGATTATTTATTTATTTGAGAGAGACAGTGTGCGAGAGAGAGAGAGAGAGCAGGAGAGGGATAGGGGCAGAAGGAAAGGGCGAAGCAGGCTCCCCACTGATCAGGGAGCCCAACAACTCTGGGCTCCATCCCAGGACCCTGGTGTCATAACCTGAATCTAAGGCAGACACTTAACAGACTGAGCTATCCAGGTGCCCCAAGATAGGTACTCTTTTTAGCCTCTGCCTTACAAATGGGAGACTAATGTGTAGAGGCCTTAAATTTAGCCA
>RCUC01129042.1:0-37520 GCA_003697995.1 Taxidea taxus jeffersonii | reverse complement strand
TTTTTTTTTTGAAAGATTTTATTAATTTATTTGACACAGAGAGAGAGAGCCAGAGAGGGAACACAAGCAGGGGGAGAGGCAGAGGGAGAAGCAGACTCTCTGTTGAGCAGGGAGCCCCATGTGGGGCTCGATCCCAGGACCCTGAGATCATGACCTGATCCGAAGGCAGATGCTTAACAACTGAACCACCCAGTCACCCCTGGTCTAAGATTTTTTATCTTCCTTAGCTCCTGGACTATCCTAAAGCTTTTCAACAGCATGAATGGATTAAGAGACAGATCTGGGTTCAAATCTCTCTGCTATCACTTATGCTTACACAAGGTGCTTCAACCCTCCCTCAGCCTAGGTTTCCTGAAAATTGGAATAATCAACTCATCAAATGTTATGAGGATTAAATGAGAGTCAAATTGTGAGGCACAATGACAGGCCCATAGAAAGCACTTAATAAATGGTAGTTATTATTAATTCAGGATCCGTTTAAGCTCATCTCATGCTCTATTATGTGCCAGTTATTAACCTTTTAGTTTGCTACTTCTTTTTTTTAAAGATTTTATTTATTTATTTATTTGAGAGAGAGAGAGAGCGCGCACAAGCTCAGGCAGACAGAGTGGCAGGCAGAGGCAGAGGCAGAAGCAGAGGCAGAGGCAGAAGCAGGCTCCCTGCTGAGCAAGGAGCCCGATGTGGGACTCGATCCCAGGACGCTGGGATCATGACCTGAGCCGAAGGCAGCTACTTAACTAACTGAGCCACCCAGGCGTCCCTAGTTTGCTACTTCTAACGAAGATACTTGCATTGTAACTTCAGTCCTCATAATGCCCTAACTCAGTGGTTCTCAAAGCCTGGTCCCAGGGCCAATAGCATGAGCAACATTTGGGAACCCCTTAGAAATGCAATTTGTGGGGCTCCACCATAGACCTGATGAGTGATGAGTCAGAAATTCCAGGCCTGGGGCCCAGCACCCTTTGCTTTAACAAGCCGTCTGAGTGATGTTGAGGCACATTAAAGTTTGAGAACCACAGATCTAATTCAAAGACCTACTATGATGCTGGAAATTTGATTCAGATTGGAAGAGAAAGGGAAAACCATCTACCTGAGGCAAGGGTGCTCCAACAGGAGGTAGCCTGACATCACTCCATAGAGGCATTCTTTGTCCTCAGCATCCAGCCTCACCTCCACTTTCAGGGGAATTTTCCTCCCCAAAACTCCCTCAGCAGTTAAATGGGTTTATTATGTTGTCCCGACACAGCCCCCTGATTCAGTAAAACATGGAAGCTATCTGAGAACACAGCAACGTGGCCCGTGGTAGAGAAGAAAGTTCTTTGTCCTGAATGGGCAGTCTGAGCTCTGAGAGCCTGTGGGTGGGGTTATTTCTGAAAGCACCCTGGTGAGTGGGAACCTACTTCTCAGTTTCTTCTAGCCATTTGAACAGTTCAGATTGTCTTAATTTCCTGTTTCTTGCCACGAAGTGTTACAAAAATAGCAATTCAAATGAAAACACTAGCTAACTCTCAGAGACATTTGGGGGCTTTTTAGTTTAAGAAAATGTCTGTGTGTTTAATGTATCTGTGGCTTCTTCCCTTCCTTGCCCTTTTAGTGATTTACAGAGGGAAAAGAAATGCAGAATGATACAGTGAGCCACGGATAAAACAGAGGCTTAACCAGTGAGTAACTTAAATTGAAATGGTATGAATCAAAGGCAAAGTTTTTTGGCTTTGTTTTAAAAAAAATTCTTCCCATATTTTTTGCAGGGTTGACTCCCTTGTTAGTGTGATAGAGGTGGAAAAGCTCTGCTAGAATATGAAAATGCCTCTTTTTCTAGAAGGATAAGCTCTCTTGGCCTCTGGAAGGACAACTCTGACTCCACTTCCTGAAGGCAAGCAAGGTCAGATGTGTCCTCACCTGCACAGGAGTTCAAGATCTGCTATGGAGAGGATTCAGTAGAGAAAAAAATCCAGAAAGTTCTCTGGAAGACTGCCACAGTGAGTTCACACACTGGGAAAGTTCTGGAAACATAAAAGGTCTGCTCTACAGAAACGGCCTCTGAGATTTCATAGCCAAACACTACACAGACTTCAACACATCCACTTCATAGCTATTTCATGGACACCAGCGCTTGCCATGCAGCACTCTTGCCACTCAAGGGCTGCAAATGTTCACTCCCCGAGAGCTTGAAATCAAGCCACCATGCAGAGACACTGCTCATCTCAAGACAGACCTCCAGCAGGACCTTGCCATAGGTTGGAGAGCTGCAGCTTCCAGGGCAGCCTGTAGTAACAAACACCCTCATCTCAAGTTAGGAGGAAGCCAAGCTGCTTGTAGTGTTGGCCAAGCCAGAGCATCCTGTGATGTTACCTCTGCATGAACATCTGTGCAGGCAGAGCCACTGGCCTGTTGCTGGAAAGATTGTAGGCAAGTTTGTGACTGAGCAAAGAATTCGATGGAGGGACAGTCAAGGCAAAGCCTTCCTCAGTGGGAGACTGACATGCACACATGTTTTGTGGGGAGGACTGTCAATCTTGTTGGTCACATCCCCCACTCACACTGCTCTATCTTCATCTTTGGAGAGGAAATACAATGATATATAAATCTATTGTACTTAGAAAAATGTGTATCCTTTGAAGGCTTATTAAAAAATAGTATGAGGGGGCACCTGGGTGGCTCAGTGGGTTAAAGCCTCTGCTTCAGCTCAGGTCATGATCCCAGGATCCTGGGATCGAGCCCCGCATTGGGCTCTCTGCTCAGCGGGGAGCCTGCTTCCTCCTCTCTCTCTGCCTGCCTCTCTGCCTACTTGTGATGTCTGTCAAATAAATAAATAAAATATTTTTAAAAAATAGTATGAGTAGGGGCGCCTGGGTGGTTCAGCCAGTTAAGCATCTACCTTCAGCTCAGGTCATGATCCCAGAGTCCTGGGATCGAGCCCCACATCGGGCTCCCTGCTCAGCGGGGAGCCTGCTTCTCCCTCTCCCTCTGCTGCTCTCCCTGTTTGTGTGCATACATACTCTCTCCATCCAATAAATAAGGAAAACCTTTAAAAAATAGTGTGAGTAGGGAAAAAAGTTTGTTCCATCAGTACACAGAGGAGGGCTGAGTTTGATGCACTTTTGTTCTTAAGCACCAGTATATGGACAGGAGCGAGACTAGGTGCATCTATGTTACTTGGAGAACTCATTGCTTAGTAAGGATGTCCAGACATCACCTCTGGAGATTCTAATTTGGTACATCTGGGACCAGGCTTGGGAATCTATAGTTTTAACAAACTCACCAAGTGACATATGGCCAGGTTTGAGAAACTTAGAAGGTTTGCCTTGGTGAGCTCTTCCCTGAAGCAAAATTTCAGTGATAGGAGGCTAAAAAGTGTTAAAAGATAAACTGAGGCATATTAAACATTTTGAGTTTGACCCGAACCCAATTCTAATTTAGTAGCACCAAACCAGAAGTGGTTAAGAGCACTCCACTGACAGGATCTCAAGGAAAGACTTCATAGAGAAGAGATAGAAGCAAAGCAAGAGTATTATTTGATTGGCTATCACTTAAGTGGTTTCCATATTTGGGAAAGCCTAATTGGCTGTTTGATTGATTGTCCTTAAATTTTGATGTCTTCTTTTTTTTAAGATTTTATTTATTTATTCGAAAGAGAGAGATCAGAAGGAGGCAGAGAGGCAGAGGGCGGGGGGAAGCAGGCACCCCGCTGATCAGAGAGCCTGATGTGGAGCTTGATTCCAGGACCCCGAGATCATGACCCAAGGTGAAGGCAGATGCTTAACCAACCAAGCTGAAGGCAGATGCCCAACCAGGCACCTCTGATTTCTTGAGATTTTATATATTCATTTGATAGAAAGAGAGCACATAGGCAAGCACAAGGAGGGAGAGAGGGAGAAACAGACTTCCCTGTTGTGCAGGGAACCCGACATGGGGCTCAATCCCAGGATCCTCATGACCTGAGCTGAGAGCAGATGCTTAACCAATATAGCCACCCAGGTGTCCCAGATTTTGATTTCTTAACCTCGAGACATGTATAGGCTTAGGTTTGGTTTGCTTACACAGGCTGCTAAGGCATTAGTAGCACCTCAGTTTAATAGCCTCCTTGTTTAACAGAAGGCAGAGGGGGTTGGCATGTGAGGAATGATTGGTGAGACAATCTGGAGGGGTCTGTGAGATTCTTAGTGGGTCCATGCTGTGTGAGGGCAACCATGAACTGGGGTAGTGTTCTGGGCTGTGGGGCAGGGCCCATGTGAGACTATGTGCTGAGCCCACTTGCCAGCAGGGTGTTCTCTCCATATAGAGCTGTGTCCATGGCTGACTGGATTGGCCACAGAGCCAAGGGCTAAGGCCAAATGAAGGTCAGAATCCCTGGTTCTAAGACATTAGGGATCTGGGACCAGTACACCTAAATCTTATGAATACAAGGACACAGAAAAGGAAATGGCCATCTACTTTACTGAGGCATCTGAGGCTGGGCTGTTTTGGTCAGAATTCTACAGAAGACAAGATGGTCCACATTGAGTGAACTTACATAAAACCAAAACATGGGTGTAGCACATACCATGTGTTTCTAGGTGCTTTCCACATACTCAGTTCATTCTCAGAACAACTTTATGAGCTAGATAATATTATTCTTTTATACAGACAAGGAATATGAGACTCAGAAAGGTCAAGTAACTCACTCATGTTTACACAGCTAACCAGTTGAAACACAAATTATCACAGGGCCGCATAAATATGTAGTATTGATGAGACCTACTAATCCATGATATTTTTTGGAGAATATTTCTCTGGATTATCATGATTAAGTCATCAATTATTAAGGAAGAAGACCTGGGAATAAGATGGTGAGTTAGTGAGTTGCCCTAATTCAAGAGCTAAAATGTTCAGCCCTTATTATTTTGATTATTTTTCTTCTTTCAAATTCTTTCAAAACATCATACACAGATGTTTTGCCTCGACCAGTGTTGTTGGATTTTACCCTACATTCTGCCCTGTCATGTTCAGGAGACTCATATTCCTTGTTCAGTTTGCCTAGGCAAACAGACTAGGAAAGACAGATAGCTCAGGGAGCTTATACAAAGTTGGGGGAGCAAGGGAGGTTACACAATATGGTACAACAGAAAAGGCAGTCATCTTGGAGCCATTCCAAGGGCTTACATGATTTATTTAACTTCTAAATCTCAGTTTTCACATCTGTAAAATGCCAATAAGTAATTTCGTCTTGTTGGGCTGTGTGAGGTTTTATCATATTTGTAACACATACATGCAGTGAAACTGAGGTGTTTGAAGTCACACAGCTACTAAGAGGCAGAGCCAGGATTTTAGGCCAAGGCACACATTTGTTCCACTGTAACACTCTGCCACCTTGGAATGTAGCCTTCGGGGGCATGAGCTACAGCTGTACCCCATGTGATCCAAGTCAAACTTCCAACCCCAGAGGGCCTTTCTGTGTCATTCCCTGGCACCTGGAGGCACTTCACCCACCTCACTTCTCTGTCTTGGTTTGACTCTCTAGGGCAAGAAGCTCCATTTCAGAAGGGTGAGCCTGCACTGTCATCTCTTTCTCTCATGGCTTGAGGCTCCACCTCCTATACTTAGCAGAATCTGATCTTCAACTGAAAAGGGAAAGGGAAATGATGTGTTCATTTGTTAAGATTCTGAGCAGCTGAGTCCATTTAAAGTAAGTTTAAAAGAGGCCAGGGTTCCAGCTTCCATTCTCATATAAGCCATGAACGGAAAAACCATTAACGCCACAGGGTGTGCTTGAACCCATTTTATGGCTGCTTTTATTCTTCATTCTCCTTTTCTCTCCTACAGAGCATATATTGCAAATTATCCCATAGACTACTCTACTGCTTTCTGTGTAACTTATGCCTTATCCTAGTCCCCACTCCACCACAAGCTGAGTATCAGTTTCCTTGTCTTTAAGGGTTGCTTTGAGGATCAATGAGATATTGCACTTACCATGATCCCTTGCATATAATAGCACTCAGTAAATATTAGACATTATCATTACAAGTATAGTAACTAACCATTTCCACTTTCCTGTTAAGACTATTGGTTCTTTGCAAATCTGCAGGAAAGTCTACTTCCTGACAATGTATATGATTGATATGTCACAGATGGGGCTCTCAGCAACTAAACTGATTTATTTTGTGATTGATACTTTGATTTCACCTCCAAAGCACCCTCTCAGGAAATAGCTCTCTGCCAAAAATTTCTTTAAGAGAAATTACGTAATTGTCAGGAGAGCACACACCCACGTGCAAAAGCAGGGGGAGCGGGACCCTATCCCAGAACCCTAAGATCATGACCTGAGCCTAAGGCAGAGGCTTAATCCACTGAGCCACCCAGCACCCCAAGACATTCGTTTTCTCAATCAACTTTTGACTACCTCCAACGTGCCAAGAATGGAGGTCTCAAACGAAATTTAAAATTCTTCAGAAGTGGGTTTTTCATTTATCTGAGTGCCCTGAAAGTCTTGCATAGTTAGGGGCACACTGGAGGGGACCTTAGAGTTCTACACAATTATACTGAAAGGTCCGTAATCAAAGGAGCGAGACTGATACAAAGCCAAAGTCAAGCAAAGCTTTATTACGCGCCAAGCATCGAGAATCAAACAACTGACGTGGCGGTCTCTTACAAAGAGGCGACCCCTCTCAGCCTCACTGCTAACTTTTATAGAGGAAAAGCCACGTGGTTGAGCCGGGCTACACACAGGTGGCCAATGAGATTACAACACAGCGAAAACTGCACAGTCGTGCTGAGTCACACATGGGTGGCCAATGAGATTTCAATTTACCCTAGTAGATATATGCACACCCCACTGATTGAATGTCTCCACCTGGCTTGACCCACCCTTGTATCTGGCCTTTGCTACCTGGGACTGGTTTCCCGGACTTGTTTTTTAGTAAATTCCTCTGGGAGGGGCAGGGTCAATCTAAGTTTACTGCATAAACAACAAAATGGCTCCCTCTGGCTAAGTAGGCCCTTACAATACGTCCTTGAAAAATGAATAAAATAAGTAAGGGATAAATTTTCTATTCGGTAGTTGAGCTGGCTACTGGGTGAAGTGTATTGTGAGTGGCTTTGCAAAGTAGAGACTTCTTTTGCAAAGAGAGGGTAGTACTTCTTCAACTACTGTATGCGTGAATTCGGAATTTCTTACGTTGCGTTATCTCTCAACCCACAGGAACGATTTTGCTTTTTAACCTCACAGGTCCACGAACTTCTGCTAATGGAGCCTCCCGTTAGGGGGCGCACGACGGCCCAAGCAGATTCCACCGTCACTGCGCAGCCTCCGTCCAGAGGTGGGCGTGAATCCCCTTGCTGTCGCGCCTGTCGTCACCGGAGGGCGCGGCCTGTCAGTGGGGGCAGGGCCACCGAGCTGCTTTCGCCCTGGTAAAGTAGGTTGCGAGCGGGAGGCGGTGGCCGCTCTTCTGCAGTGTTGGGAAGATGGCGCCGCTGTTGACGGAACGGGGGCTGAAGAGCGTCGTGTGGCAGAGTGAGTGCGGTCGGGCAGGGGCTGAGCCTGGGGAGGCCAGGAGGCCGCCACACCGTGCCTTGCTTTCCTGACCCGGACCAGCAGTCTCTTAGGGAGCCGCCACGGGCACTTGTTGCTTTGGGATCCGCGTCCCTGCTAGGACTTTTTCCTGCTTTCCTTCCCACCCCTATTTATTGCCAGCACCAGAATGGGCGTGGTGCAGGAGCAAGTGGCCTTCTCTCTCTCGTGGGGCACCGCGTCGCCTCGGCCTGGCTTTGGCCCCGAAGCCTCGCCCTGGGTGAGCGGCCCCCAGCCTGGCTTTTTCTCGCGCGGCCCTTGTGCGTATCCTCGGCGGGGCTCCCAGTGCTCCTCTGCTCCCCCCGGAGCCCCGCCAGTCGGTGATGTCTCTCCACCCGGGACAATCTGCACTGTTTCTGTAACCCGCCCCTCCCCTTCTCCCCACTCTTGTTTCCAAAGACTGCTTATTCTGCATCTTCGTTTTAGTACCAAGCAGGGTTTTAGAACTACACTTTTCCGTCCTCTAAAAGAAAAACAAAACCTTTCTGTTAAATAGATCCTTCTTCCGTATTCCTAGAGGAGCCCACTTTCTAAAGGGTTCTTGAAAAGGAACAATGTGTATGATTAAATCTCGAAGCAAAAGCTGCACCTTCTCTCTACACTCTCTGGGCCACTCCCTGCTGTTACGACTGTACTACTGCTTGTTAGTTACTGATGTTCTGCTCTTCTGCCATATCATCCACGATTTCATAAAAATCACTCCAAAGCTAGGTCTGTCAGGTTAGAGAAGGAATGAAACCACCAAACAGGAAGAACCATCATTGTTTGGCATGTAAGTTCAAATTAATTATGGCCTAGTAGTGGAAAAGGAGTAACATCTAATTAGTATTTCTGACTCTGGTTTGTTAAAAGAAATGACTTGAGTTAAAATTCTGGGAGTTACAGAATTCCTTGTATAAAATTAAAACTCCAAGTCAGTAACTGTGGCATATTGCTGAACATACTAGCTGCTTAAAACGACTGTATAAATAGAAGGGGGAAAGTAAGTTATGATAACTTGTTTTTTTAAATTTGATAACTATAAGGTTGGCTTTCTGTTTTTTAAGATTTGCATGGGTGCCTTTGTGTTTTTTTTTAAAGATTTTATTTATTTATTTGTCCGAGAGAGAGGGAGAAAAAGCGAACGAGCACAGGTAGAAAGAGTGGCAGGCAGAGGCAGAGGGAGAAGCAGGCCCCCTGCCAAGCAAGGAGCCTGATGTGGGACTCGATCCCAGGACGCTGGGATTCTGACCTGAGCCGAAGGCAGCCTAGATTTGCATGGGTGACTTAAGATTTGGTACTATTTTTCAATCAGTGGTATGTAAGTACATATACATGAAAATGGGTAGTGAATTGCATTGTAAAAATAATTGCCAAGATATATATGATCTCTGACATCAGCATTTATAAGAAAAAAAACAGTTAATGACAGTAACATCCGTTTTGATAGTGTGGAAACTGGGCAAGAGGGAGAGTTTAGAGATAACAAAATTTCCGTCTGGTGCTGTTAACTTGAGGTTGCACCAGGATGTGAGATGGAGTGTAAGATAAGATAGGAGACTAAAAGGAAGGAAAGAAATGTCAGGGTTAAAAAACAGTTATTTGAATCTTTTTGTAAATAGAAACATAACTAAAAAACAAGATGACATTCATTCAGCCTATAGAGAGTAAAGTAGAAAGAGAGAGACAGAAGAGGGACTTTGAGTTCTGTTAGCAAAAGAGAATAATCTGTAAGAAATGATGAAGGAATCTCCTAAGAGGTAGGAGAATCCTACTTTGACTGGGGAAAGGTTTTGCTAAATTGATCTAGCTAGATTTGCTAGTTAGGTCATGGTAGAAAGCTAAATAACTTAACCTTCAATTTACCCAGAATGCAGGGAGAAGGAAACTAATATTTCCTGAACATTTATTCTGTGCCAGGCATTATTTTCTACATCTATTAAAATTTGGTAAGAATGATTATCTTTATTTCATAGATGTTAAAATACATACATGTCTATTTCATAGATACTAAAATATTATCATAGCTGTATCATATTATCATAGCCGTATTATTCATAATAGCCAAAAAAATCAACCCAAATACCCATGGATTGATGAATAGATAAATAATAAGCGGTAAGTCCCTACAACGAGCTATTAATAAAAAGAGATGAACTACTGATAGATGCTACAGTATTGATGAATCATGAAAAAGTTGTGCCAGATGAAAGAAGCCATTCATAAATAACCACATATTGTATGACTCTATTTACGTTAGATGTCCAGAATTGGAGACAGAAAGTAGATTAGCAGTTGTGTACATCTGGGGGGAGGAGAAGATGGGGCGATGCAGGGATAATGGCTAAGGGCAGGTTTCCTTTTGGAGTAATGAAAAGGTTATAAAATTGATTATGGTGGTGGATGCACAACTCTGAATATACCGAAAGCTGTTTAATTGTACACTGGGTGAATTGTATGGTATGCAAATTATATCTCAATAAAGCTCTTTTTTAGAAACCTGATAGAGCTATTAAATATAGACTTAGTATTCACACCCAGATCCTTCTGGCTGCAGAGTTAACATGTCCAGTGTCTGTGAATTTCTGTAGTGTTTAATTCAAACCTTAGTTCAGAGCCTTCCTTATCTTATGCCCAGTTTATTGCAGTAGCCTCTGCCTCCTTACTAACCCTCCAAGCCCTTACTCTTAGCCTAACTGGCCAATAGCTGCCAGAAAAATTTTCTTGTTACAGTGCAGTGCTGTGATCATGCTGATCTCCTGTTTGAAGACCTGTGGAGAGAGTCCCTCCAGTTGTCTAGAAATGATTTCAAATACTTAGTCTGCTTTTGAAGACTTATAACCTAATCTTAACCTACCTTATTTTCTACCTTTTCCTTGTATGATCTTGATGTTCAACTAGTCTATACTGTTGAGTCTCCTTGAAATCTTCTCCATCTTTATGCCAATTTCTGTTCAGAATGCTTCCCTTATGCCTGTTCTTCACCTGTCCAAATTTTAGCTAGCCTTCAAGTCTTGGTTTAAATGGGGCTACTATCTCCATAGTGGCTTCTTATTTTAACCCAGCCTCTTACATTTCTGTAGCAATTGGAGTATCCTTCTCAAATGGCACTTTTCACTATTGTCTAATGTGTCTTGATAAGCTTTTTAAAACTGGGTCCACTCTTGGGTCTTCTGGAGCTTTAAATTCCAAACAGGCCCTAGCAAAATGCAAATGCTTGTTAAAAGTAAATAGATTAGTTTTATAATTTTCTCCATTTTTTGCTACCCAAAGTCCCCCATTTATTCAATAAATACTATGGAATTCCTATGGGAATACAGCAGTAGAAGGCAGAGAGGTTCTCAGCCTTCTCAAAGCCTGCATTCAGTAGTAAATAATAGAAAATAAAAATGTAAACAAGAAATAAACAACATTTCAGTTTGTGAGATATATATATATAGGCTACTTTAGGTGGATCAGGAAAGGTTTCTCTGAGTAGGTAACATTTGAGCTGAGACCATAACTATAAGAAGGGATCACCTTTTAGGGACTGTCTTAAAAACACTTTTTTTTTTAAGATTTTATTTATTTATTTGACACAAGAGAGATCACAAGTAGGCGGAAAGGCAGGCAGAGAGAGAGAAGGGGAAGCGGCTCTCTGCTCTGCAGATGCGGAGCTCGATGCAGGGCTCGAAGCAGGGCTCAATCCTAGGGCCCTGAGATAATCACCTGAGCCAAAGACAGAGGCTTAATCCACTGAGCCACCCAGGTACCCCTTAAAAACACTTTTTTAAAGAAAGCTTTACTATTTTGAGGGCAAAGGCTATATTTATTTGCAAAACTAATTTCCATACTTAAAATCAGTGTAAATTTCTAGTGCTTGGTATTGCTCAATTGCCACTTTTAGCTATAGGAAAGCACTAGCAAAAATCACTGATAAAAGGTTCTAAATAAAAATTTGATGAATCAATTTAAAAAATAAAGGAACAAAACAAAGCAAGCTCAAGCCACCTGTGGCTTTTTTTTTTCCTTATTGCAGTCTTTTTTTCTTGTCTTTAAATAGTAGTCTGATGTCTGTGATTCTTAGCACGTTTTGCAGGAAATGTTAAGAGAAAGTTGCCCTAGAAAAATTACAAATAAAAGTAATCAGAATGTATTTAAGGCAGTTCTTTACATGTTTAATCATAAGCTTTCCTCTTTTTTCACATTTTCCTTTTTTTAAACCTTATATTTAAAAATATGACTCCTTTTTTTAATTTTTAATTTTTTTATTAACATAAAATATATTATTAGCCCCGGGGTACAGTTCTGTGAATCGCCAGGTGTGATTCATTTTTTTAAGTACCTAACATCAACATAGCATTTTCCATGCTATTTCATAATCTTTGCCATTAACATTTTTAAGTGTTTAAATACCTTCATGTGGCAAAACAGTTTTGATAGCAGAAGATTGTCCCAGCCTCCCTCTCCAAATTCTTAACAAATTCTTAGGTTTCTTAACAAATTCTTCTACAAGTTTTCCATTCAAATATAATCACATATAAAATATATTTTTGCTTTAATCAATTATTTTTGTTTTATATATTTTTTCATTCTGGTCATTTTAACTTTATCTTGTCAAGCAAAATTTTATTTTAATTTTTGGAAATTTGCACAGTCATGTATTTTTTAAAATCAGTATTAATTGAGTATCTATGCTGCACACTATCTTAGGTGCATATATATCTTGACTTTCTGGAATTCACAGTTCAGTGGGAGGTGATGGCACACAAGTAGCACGTGCTGTATTAGCAATGCAAAATGTTTCATGAAAGAGAAAAAAAAGGAATCATTGCCCTCTGGAAGTAGATCAAGGAAGACTCCAGAGAGGAAGGGCAATTGAAATGTGGTAGGATTTTGCCAGACAGAGGGAAATCTGAGCCATGGCCCAAGTACAGTTTTTATAGGAGAGGCAACAATTCCTTTTGAATATGGAGTATTTGTTGCAAGTTATAGGGTGATGAAGACCAAAAGGTAGTTTGGAGCTAAATAGTTTAGACAGTAGGCAGTGAGGAATCATTAAAAAAGAAAAGTTTTTTTCCTCTTTCAGATATCAGTCATTAGCAAAAAAAAAAAAAAAAAAAAAACAGTGTCTAGCATTTTTGAGATTCTGTTGGAACAATGCTGAAAGGAAGTTTTCTTGTTTCTGTTTTGAAGGGAAATAACTAAGATCTCATTAAGCATATGGTAAAGTGTGCTAATGCTAAATGGACAGCTGAGTGGATTTTTATCCATGTAACTGCCACCCAGATCAAGATACAAAATGTTTCCAAGTACCCCATAACTCTTCCCGGTCCACATCCTACCCTCTTCAGAATAACTACTATACTATTCTGACCTGTATTACCATTAAATAGTTTTGTAACAGTAGCTTTTTATTTTCACACCTTTATGTTTAAGAGAGAAACCCTCCAGACCTTACATTGTTAAGTATTTTCTTTACAGAAATACAGAATTTACTAAGTCCCTGCCTAGAAATGTTAGTGCTTTAATACTTGACTTGGTATACAAAGGTGTTTAGTTGGTCTTAAAGTAGTCCTCAGTTTTCATATATTCTACTTTCATACAATTTTTTTTTTAAGATTTTATTTAATTATTTGACAGACAGAGATCACAAGCAGGCAGAGAGGCAGGCAGAGAGAGAGGAGGAAGCAGGCTCCCTGCTGAGCAAAGAGCCTGATGCGGGACTTGATCCCAGGACCCCGGGACCATGACCTGAGCCGAAGGCAGAGACTTTAACCCACTGAGCCACCCAGGCTCCCCTTTCATACAATTTTTAAACAGTGTGCCGTAAGCCCTAATTGGTTTTTCCCATGTGCGGTTTACTCTGTTCATTCAACTGACTAATATTTTTAAGATTTTATTTATTTTTATTTGACAGAGATTACAAGCAGGCAGAGAGGTAGGCAGAGAGAGGAGGAAGCAGGCTCCCTGCGGAGCCCGATGGTCAATGCGGGGCTCTCTGCTGGGACTCCATCCCAGGACCCTGGGATCATGACCTGAGCCGAAGGCAGAGGCTTTAACCCACTGAGCCACCCAGGCACCCCTGGATTTACCTTTATAAAGATTCTTACCTGAGATGCCCAGGTGGCTCAGTCAGTTAAGCATCTGACTCTTGAACTCAGCTCAGGTCTTCATCTGAGGGACTTGAGTTTAAGCCCTGTGTTGGGCTCCATACTGGGCCTGGAGCCTACTTTAAAAAAAAAAAACAAAAAAAAACTTACCTATTCACTAAATAACTTGGGCCACAGTTCAGCAGAATCTGTTGGAATCCTAATTAGGAATTAGTAACATGTATAATAGTTTTTTGAGAATGTACATTTCTTTATGGTCCCACAAGTCTGCTTTTGACTCTTTTTGATTTTTCAAACACATTATCATTATGCATTACTTTTAAAAGACTGGTTTATTATTTCTCCTCATTGGACTAAGAGTAGGGAAACTTGGTTTTCATTCCAGATTATATTTAACTTTCCGAGCCTAAAGAATGAAGAATTTGGACTACATGTTCTTTAAGATTTTTCAACTTAAATTCTTTATGATTTCATTTTTTAGATCTTCACTTTGTTATATTTTCTTTATTTCTGTTTGCATTCCTTTTTTGTTTGTTTTTAAATTTATTTTTTGGGGGTGCCTGGGTGCCTCAGTCATTAAGCATCTGCCTTTGGCTCAGGTCATAATCTGGGATCGAGCCCCACATCGGGCTCCCTGCCTGGTGGGAAGCCTGCTTCTCCCTCTTCCACTCTCCCAGCTTGTTTTCCCTCTCTTGCTGTGTCTCACTCTGTCCAAAAAAAAAAAAAAGATTTATTTATTTATTTGTCAGAGAGAGAGAGAATGTGTGCACACAAGCAGGGGGAGCGACAGGTAGGGGGAGAAGCAGGCTTCCCACTGAGCAGGGAGCCCCGTGTGGACTCCATCCTGGACCCAGGATCATGACCTGAGCCAAAGGGAGACATTTAACTAACTGAGCCACCCAGCCATCCTGTCCACTTGGATTCCTCATAGTTTTCTCTTATCCCTAGTTTTTCTTTTATGTTGATTTGTTTAGGTCATAAATATTTAATATTAGGTTTTCATTATTTAATGGCATTTTACAAATCATTTGTGTCTAAACAGCATGGAGGTTCCTCAAAAAATTGAAATAGAGCTACCTTATGACCCAGCAATTGCACTACTGGGTATTTACCCTAAAGATACAAATGTAGTGATCCGTAGGGGCACGTGTACCCGAATGTTTATAGCAGCAATGTCCACAATAGCCAAGTTACGGAAAGAACCTAGATGTCCATCAACAGATGAATGGATAAAGAAGAGGTGGTATATATATACAATGGAATACTATGCAGCCATCAAAAGAAATGAAATCTTACCATTTGCGACGACATGGATGGAATTAAGGCATTTTGATCTGACATCTGCTTACCATGATTCTTTGCTCCTTGTTCATTTACTTAGGCATGATTTTAGTCCAACTTTAGCAACTTAAAATGAATTCCATTTGTATTAAAGATCTAAAGTATAAAATGTAAGACAGCAGAATGTGGAGAAAATATAGGCTAACATGAGTTAGATGTAAAAAAAAAATCTGGTAACTCACATCCCATTAAAAAAAAAAAACTTGGGTGCCTGGGTGGCTCAGTGGGCTAAAGCCTCTGCCTTCGGCTCAGGTCATGATCTCAGGGTCCTGGGATCGAGCCCCACATCGGGCTCTCTGCTCGCAGGGAGACTGCTTTCTTCTCTCTCTCTCTGCCTGCCTTTCTGCCAACTTGTGATCTCTGTCTGTCAAATAAATAAATAAAATCTTTAAAAAAAAAAACCTGACTAAGTAAAAATTGTAAATTCCTATATGGTAAAAGACACCAGCTAATCTAACTATAGATTAGAAGAAAATACTGACCATGCATAGGAAGAAAGGGTTAATATATAGAGTATCTGCAAATTGATAAGGAGAAGATAATGACTCAGTAGAGCAATGAAGGATATAAACAGGTGATTTGAAGATTAGGACATTGAATTGATGTTTTTTAGTGGAAATGCAAATCAAGACCAGTTTCTTTTTTTTGACCCATCAGACTGATAATCATGCTGTAATTGGGAAGCTTGCTGGTGGGAATGGGAACGGTTAAAAACTTTTGAGAAAGCATTTGGCAGCATACAGTAAAAATAAAAGACACATATCTTTCGATGCCAACAATCTCACTTTTGAGAGCCTCACCCTCAGAAATAAAAATAATGGTAAATAAAGATATATGTATAGGGATCCCTGGGTGGTTCATTTAGTTAAGCATCTGACTTTGGCTCGGCTCGGGTCATAATCTCAGAGTTGTGGGATGGATCCCTGAGATGGACTCTGTGCTCACTGGGGAGTCTCCTTGTCCCTGTACCCCTCCCCCCTCTAGTACAGGTACTCTCTCTGCCTTCTCTCTCTCTGACTTAAATAAAGTCTTTTTTTTTTTTTTAAGGTTTTATTTATTTGAGAGAGAGCGTGAGAGAAGAGAGAGAGGGAGCACATAGCAGGAGGAGGGGTAGAGGGAGAAGAAGACTCCCTGCCAAGCAGGGAGCCCAATGTGGGAGTCAGTCCCAGGACCCTAAAATCATGACCTGAGCTGAAGGCAGATGAGGTACCCTCAAATAAATAAAGTCTAAAAAAAAAGATATATGTATAAAGATCTTCATTGCAACATTATAGTGGCAAAAATGGAAACAGGATGACTACCTGTCATATAGGAGAATAGTTGAATAAATTATGGTGTGCCTGTAGTAAGGAATGTAATGTTAGCTATCAAAAAGAAGTATTTGTATCTGTGTGCTTATATTCTGTGTAAAGGGTATCTATAACGTATATTTAATGAAAACAAACAAGTGACAGAGTAATGAATATATGTTGATTCCATTTTTTAATAATCTGATTATTAGAGAAAAACTCATAGATGTTAGAAGAGGATGATAAATTGGAGTGGGAGGCAAAGAGACTGGCACTGTTACGGTGTTGGTCCAAGAAAGAAGGCCAAATGTGGCGAAGGAGATAGAAGACAGATGGAGAATATGAGAGAGATTCTGGAGATAGAATAAATAGGATTTAAGCTGGGGGAGAGTCATCTTAGACTAGGCTTCAGGCCTAGGAGAGTAGGCAGCAGAAGATGCTGTTTATTGGTAAAGGGAAAGAGAAGGAACGGTTTTGGAGGGAAAAAGCAGTTTAGGTTTAGAACACAGTATTAAGTGAAAGTTGCAGTATCTGGTGAGCAGGTGGAGATACTTAGGTGTAAATCACAAAAAAAGGAGCTGAATTTGAGATCTGGATTTAGATAAGAATAGATAAAGAGAGAAGGGTGCCTTTTCCAGGTCCATGTTGAGATTGTCTTTAGTACTGGTATTTTTCCTCTCTTATTTCCTTCTTTATGAATTATACATTGCTAGGCTTTTTGGTTTCCTTAAAAAGTGTTATTCATAGATGATTTCCTATTTTCCGGACAAACCAGTTTCTTTTGTGTTGTCACCAGGTTTATTAATAGTTTCTCTGTGATTTAAGATAGCTGTACAAGTATACCTTCCACATTGCTGATGCGCACTAAATTAGCTCTAGTCTCATTTTTCCCTTCAAAGTTTTCATTTCCTCTTTGGTATTAGATTTAAATATATCTCCTTTTGCATTTAGGAGAAAGAATGAGCAAAGCAGGGTGGTTGGCATTTATAAGTCGTTACTTGGGTAGCATTTGGACTGGTGGAAAATCAACTTAGAGAGTAGTCAGAGGCCACTTGCTAGAGGATGTTGAATAGTAAAATCTAAATTTTATTCTTCTGTAGGCAGGAGTGGGCTTTGATGTAAACAGAAAATTGTGCTTCAAGAAGATAACTGACAGCAGTGTGAAAAAGTGCATTGAACTGGCAGAGGGGTTGGAGGTGTAGAAAGCAGGAAATCCAAGTAGGAGACTATTGCAGTAGTTCAGTGAGAGGTGATGAGAATCAAGGCAATGTTGGGATAGTGGCAGTCACCAGAAAAAAACAATCAACACTGCCTGTTTATTGGGTATGGGGGTAGGAGGAAATATCCAAAGACTGTGACTAAGAAAATGCCAATAAAGGGGTGCCTGGTGGCTCAGTGGGTTAAAGCCTCTGCCTTTGGCTCAGGTCATGATCCCAGGGTCCTGGGATGGAGCCCCACATCGGGCTCTCTGCTCAGCAGGGAGCCTGCTTCCTCTCTCTCTCTGCCTGCCTCTCTGCCTACTTGTAATCTCTGTCTGTCAAATAAATAAATGAAATCTTTAAAAAAAAAAGAAAGAAAGAAAATGCCAATAAAACCTCTTAGAAATAGAGAAGTCTTAAAAATAGAGAAGTTTTTAGGGAACTATAATTTCAGTTTGAGGCATATAGGTGCTTAAACCTGTACTGCGTAATTGAAGGATAAGATATAAGATATGAAGGGTAAGATATAAGATTTGTAGAAAACAGAAGGACAGCTGGGGTTATGGGATATGGGGAGAACACTTCTCACTTATAGTGAGAAGATGAGTAAGTTCTGGGGATGTAATGCACAGTAATACGTATAATTATAGAGAACAACACTGTACTATATACTTGAAAGTTGCTAAGGTAGATCTTAAATGTTCTCACCTCCCAAAATAACTAAAAGGATGGTAATTATATGAGGTGTAGGAGATGTTAAGTAACATTACAGTTGTAATTATATTGCAGTATATGTGTATCAAATCAACACATTGTGTATCTTAAAGTTGTGTTTTATGTCAGTTACATCTCAATAATGTTGGGAAAAAAATGAAGGGTGGGTCTGATAGATGAAACTTAAGAATGAATATGGTTTCTGAGGAAGAGAGTAGAGCAAGCTGACTAAAGGAATTGAATCTTTACGATATATCCATATTTGGGGTGCTAGAGAAACGTCTGTAAGGTCATATAATTTTCATTAGTATTTGGAGGAAATACCTTCTTAGTTCTGTAATGTTAGTTGATATGATTTCCTTTGATTCCCTTCCAAACATATCTTACCTGTGATCATATCACTTTTCACGGATGCCCCTAATTTCTAGTCCACAAAGCTAGTTATTTCTTTATTATTTTTAAGATGCTGACACTGTCTAGATATCTTCAGATTCCAAGGCAGCACTATCCAGTAGAAATAGAATGCAAGCCACATAAATAATTTAAAATTTTCTAATAGCCACATTTTTAGAAAGTAGATAAATTAATGAAGAGTATTTTAATAATAAATTTCTAAAATGTTATTTAAATGTGTAAAAATTAAAAAATTAATAATATTTTCCATTCCTTTTTTTGTACTACATCTTTGAAATCTGTTGTGTGTTTTATACTTCCAGGACATCCCAGTTCAGCGGCTAGCCAAAATTTAAGTGCTCAATAGTAACATGTAACCAGTTTCAGTGTAGAATCTAAGGTTCTAAAGATTTATAATGAGATGGGTTCTTTCAAGGGAACTTTTCAGTCTGCTCCATCATAAATTCCATGAGCATTTGTTTCTTTTATTTTCATCTTGAGGTATATAGAAATAAAGCAAACGTAGAAAGGGAAGTAGCATAATATTTTAGTGTCTGAACTCTGCCCGAGAAAATCCTCTTTTCTCTGCCTATAAAGTAGAGGAAACCAGTGCTTTAGGTTTAAACTAGCATTCAACATTCTAGGCTTTTGCCATCATTCTCATTTAATATTATAATCTTCCTAGCAAACATATATAAGCACCTTAATTCGTATTTCTTAACACTTTCAAGCCTTCCCAATTACAGTAAAACCTTCCAGATCACACTTCTTATGAGCAGCATTAGTAAATCCTTATTAAATATAACCTGCTTGAATATTTCATTTTTTAATGTGATGCCAAAAATTGATGGTATATTTCTACAAGCATTAACTTAAATATAAATTAGAAAAGTTTAAATGAATTATATAAACATCTCATACCAGGAATTAGTGAAATTAGAAGTTACTATAATTTGGGGCACCTGGGTGGCTCAGTGGGTTAAAGCCTCTGCCTTCAGCTCAGGTCATGATCCCAGAGTCCTGGGATCGAGCCCCACATCGGGCTCTCTGCTCGGCAGGGAGCCTGCTTCCCCCTCTCTCTCTCTCTGCCTGCCTCTCTGCCTACTTGTGATCTCTATCTGTCAAATAAAATAAAAAAAATAAAATATTAAAAAAAAAAGAAGTTACTATAATTTATATTTTAATTATATTTTATTTAATACATACTACTTATTATTTTCAGAATTGAAAATTGGGCGCCTGGGTGACTCAGTTGGTTAAGCAACTGCCTTCGGCTAAGGTCATGATCCTGGAGTCCTGCGATCGAATCCCACGTTGGGCTCTCAGCTCCATAAGTTTCTCCCTCTGACCTCCCCTCTCATGTTCTCTCTCACTGTCTGTCTTTCAAATAAATAAATAAAATCTTAAAAAAAAAAAAAGAATTGAAAATTAATGAAACATTAAATGTGGGGAATTGCTTATTATGAAGTGAACAATACATATTTGTATGAATTGCCTATGTATTATTTAATATATAAGAAAAAGTTTTTGTAAATCAGTGAACTAATTTAAAAAATATATTTAGATTAATTTTGAATATCACTGAAAGGAACATGTTAATATTTATTGATTATAAATGAAGACTGAATATTTGTATCTAGTGCTATAATATAAATTGTTGAAAATTGTAATACAGTAAACCAGGAAGAAAAGTAACAAGTTTCGATTGTCAGATATAATTTAGCAATGGGCTAGTTAGGGATTTTCCTGTGATTTTTGTTTCATCTTATTTACTTGGGATTTAAGTAGAATAGGAGAAAGCAAATCAGTTAATAGTTTCAGAAATATTTTCAAGATATATTTATATTAAATATATTCTTAAGTCTATTAGCCTTTCATAATACTTTTTTTTTAAGATTTTATTTATTTATTTGAGAGAGAGAATGAGAGGTGGGAGGTCAGCAGGAGAAGCAGACTCCCTGCGGAGCAGGGAGCCCGATGTGGGACTGGATCCTGGGACTCAAGGATGGTGACCTGAGCCAAAGGCAGTCGCTTAACCAACTGAGCCACCTAGGCACCCTTTCATAATACTTTTATTCTCAAAAGTTTAAAAACATATTACAGTTTAAATATAGGTAGGGGGCACCTGGGTTGCTCAGTTAGTTGAGTGTCTCAATCTTTATTTTGGCTCAGGTCTTATCTGAATGCCATGGGATGGAGTCCCCAGCTGGGTTACTCCCACTCAGGCATGGAGGAGTGAGGAGGGAGTCTGCTTGAGGTTCTCTTTTCCTCTGCCCCTCCCCCAACTGGGTATGAATGCGTGCTGTCTCTCTAAAAATAAATTAATAAATATTAGGTATTAACAATAACTGGATTTTTACTTAGAATTTAACAAGTATCTATACTTTTTATGTAGGTTAACAGATTTTCAAATTGGATACTTTCCCAATGTTTTTGATATATTTGTTTTGAGTAGTTACTCTATTATTATTTTTCTAGCTGTTGATTAAGATTCATACTTTTTTTTTTTTGGCAGAGATAAAAGCAACAGTGTTTGATGACTGCAAGAAAGAAGGCGAATGGAAGGTAAAATTTGCATATTTTGCCCTTTAATTGAGGACATCAATATACTGTTCTTATTATACTTCTTTAATGGTGTAGTCTGAAACTGTACTGATTGTGTTCAAATCCCAGCTTCACCACTTGATAGCTGTGACTTCTTGGATAAATTACTTGATCTCTGTGTTCCACGTTTATAAAATAGGGGTAGTATTACCTCATGGCATGGTTGTAAAGATTAATGAATTAATCCATGGCAAATGATTAGAATAGCACCTGGAACATTTATTATTCCAGAAATGGAATTTTATAATTTTAGGAAAATTTGATGTTAAATACAAGATAAATTTAAAATGAACAAGTTATCAAAAATAAATAAAATGAACAAGTTCTCTGCTTCAAAATGGAATTGTTTTTATTTGCTTACTTATTATGATATTATATGTATGTATATTGAGAAAATAAATCTCCAGGTCATACAAGTTAAAAAGTGAGTTGAGATAATTTTGCCTGCTGTCCTAATATTTTCATTTTATATAATATAAGGTCTATATTTGAGTAGGTTTAATGTACTGAATTCTGTCTTTTGTGAATTCTTGGCAATCAAGTACTTATACTTTCTTAATTTATATTCATTTTAAGATCATGCTTTTAGATGACTTTACCACTAAGCTTTTGGCATCATGTTGCAAAATGACAGATCTTCTAGCAGAGGGTATAACTGGTAAGTGTTACCAATACTTGTCATCAAAATTTTTTTATTCTGATTGGGAAAGTTTGAAGTATTAATAAATTTTATTTAGTCATTGTGTTTCTGAAGGGGTTATGTTTTATTCACTGAACATTCTTTTCTCTGTGAATCTTCAGAAAAACCCTTGGAAGTTTTCTTCGGCTGAGATTGTAATTCAGTGCCCCTGACCAAAACTGAGTTAGTTGCCTTGTTGAGTTTGTTACTGAAATTTTTAACTCTTATATATTTGATAATTGTTTTGTATGATCCATGACAGCCCTTTAAAGAGATTTTAAATACCCTCACTGATAATGAGGAAACTGAAGCTCAAAGTTTAATATAGAAGTGCCTGGGTGGCTCAGTTTGTTAAGTGTTTGCCTTTAGCCCAGATCATGATCCCAGGGTTCTGGGATCGAGCCCTATGTCCCTATGTTGGATTCCCTGCCCAGCAGGAAGTCTGCTTCTCTCTCTCCCTCTGTGTGTGCTCGCTCTCTCTAGCTCTCATTCTCAAATAAATAAAATTTTTTAAAAGTCAAATCTAATTATTTTATATTTTGGAATTTAATGTAGAATGTGTACCCTCTGTCACTGCTACTTGTGAGGTTCAAATGTACACCGGTATTTTCTTTTTTTTTTTTTTAAGATTTTTATTTATTTGACAGAGAGAGATCACAGGTAGGCAGAGAGGCAAGCAGAGAGAGAGGGGGAAGCAGGCTCCCCACTGAGCAGAGAGCCCAATGTGGGGCTGGATCCCAGGACCCTGAGATCATGACCCGAGCTGAAGACAGAGGCTTAACCCACTGAGCCACCCATGTGCCCCTACACCAGTATTTTCAAGAAAACCTGAGTATTGTGTACAATGGGAGGATTATCTAAAAGGTTTTATAATGTTTATTTTGATATTTATATGTCAGATCTTTAACATATAATCTTTTAAGGATTATATATTTGTAATACATAATTTATAATACATATTTGTTTGTTTATGGTATTTATGGTCTTCTCGGTGGAAAAAGCTCTCAACTAGAAATTAGAAGATTAAAGCCTTGATTTTTCTACTGTTGGACAAATGTAATATTGATTAAGCCTCGAAGTTTTTTAAGTTTCCAGAGGTCATCTGATTTGCAGCTAGAGTGAGAAACATTTGTTAATGTGAATAAAAGCTATGAAGCTACAGAACCATTTTGCACTGCAAGTTTTATTGAATTTTTGTAGACCATTGTTCTTATTTTATGTTCAGTGTTCATAGATATTCTTCAAGGAAAAGATTCTGTTGCCAAGTAAGTTTGGGACTTTCCAGAGTTTTTTTTTTTATATGCTATCAGGTATGTGGATTCCCCTGGGCTCAGTTTTCTAATTAATTTGACCACAGAAAGTTTTTTTTTTTTTTTTTTTTTAAGAAGCATTTCGTAAGGACTGTTTATCATATCATGGAGCACATTGCTTCCTTATATCCTCTGCTGTCACCTTGGTTTGCTCTGGTTTAATCATCATAACATCTACCAACTTGAACTTGCACAGTCCTTTTGAGTCCCACATGGGCTCTCAAACTGAGATTCCCTCGATTAGACTTGGCATTGCAGGTTCAGTGATCATACTTTCTGTCATCATTCAGGTCATTTTGTTAAAATATTCAGCAGTGTCTTAGAAGTTTTAAAAAATTGATGAGAAAAAATGAATGTAGGATGCTACATCAGTGAAGAGTAAAGCTAAGTAGAATCCTTTTAAAAAATAGGCTAGGATTAGATTATTCCTTTGTCACTGTTATAGGAATAATTATAAAAGTCTTTTTAAAAAATCTCTTAATAGATATCCATTTTCCAGGAATTGAAGAAGTGGCACTTTGTGCTATTAATAACCAGATATTTAAGAGTATTTTCAAAGTCTGTTCTAAATCATATCATACATTTTCACATTTTTAACATGTACATTATTTCACATTTTAACATGTACATTACTCACCAAACATAATATATGTAGCATAAGATGACTGTTAAGATACTTCATTTTGAGGATGTGAGGGCGATCTGGCTGCGACATCTGTCACCCCATTGATCGCCAGGGTTGATTCGGCTGATCTGGCTGGCTAGGCAGGTGTCCCCTTCCTCCCTCACCGCTCCATGTGCGTCCCTCCCGAAGCTGCGCGCTCGGTCGAAGAGGACGACCTTCCCCGATAGAGGAGAGGACCGTTCTTCGGTCAAGGGTATACGTGTAGCTGCGCTCCCCTACTAGAACCTCCAAACAAGCTCTCAAGATACTTCATTTTGAGGATTAACCAATAAAAAGTTTGTAAGATTTAGACTTGATCTCTCTTTTTTTAAGATTTATTTATTTGAGAGAGAGAAAGAGCACAAGCAGGAGGGACAGAGAGAAAGAGAGAGAGAATCTGAAGCAGACTCAATGTGAAGCCAGTTTCAGGGCCTGATCACACGACCCCAAGTTTACTACCTGAGCTGAAACCAAGAGTTGGTTGCTTAACTGACTGTGCTACCCAGGCACACCAACCTTAATCTTTTTTTTTTTTTCCTTTTAAGATTTTTAATTTATTTATTTAGCAGAGAGAGCGATCACAAGTATAGAGGCAGGCAGAGGGAGAGGGGGAAGCAGGCTCCCTGCTGAGCAGAAAGCCCGATGCAGGGCTTGATCCCAGGACCCTGAGACTGTGACCTGAGCCAAAGGCAGAGGCTTAACCCACTGAGCACCCAAGTGCCCCACTAACCTTAATCTTTTAAAGGTGAAATTACAATTGTTGGGAATAGAGATAAAACTAAATATGCCCTTGGAAACCTTATTTGACATGCTAATAGAAGCTATGATAAACATATACTTTACTAGTATAAATGTAGGGGGAAAAAGATGAATCACTGTATTTACCAGAGAGGTCCCAACAGTAGCCTCCCTTACCTTTCAGAGTAATCAATCAATCAATCTTTCTTTCTTTCTTTCTTTATTCCTTTCTTTGTAAGATTTTATCTATTTATTTATTTATTTATTTATAAAATTTTATTTATTTGTCAGAGAGAGAGAGCACAAGCAGGGTGAGCAGCAGGCAGAGAGGGAGAAGCAGACTTCCTGCTGAGCAGGGAACCTGATGCCAGACTGGATCTCAGGACCCTGGGATCATGACCTGAGCCAAAGGCAGATGTTTAACAGACTAAGCCACCTAGGCATACCTATTTATTTATTTTATTTAGAGAGAGTGTGCTCGCATACAAGTTGGAGGTGGCAGAGGGAGAGGGAGTCTCAAGCATACCCCCGCCCCCACTGAGCACAGAGCCCCATACCTGGCTTGATCCCATAACCCTGAGATCATGACCTTAGGCAAAAATCAAGAGTTGGATGCTCAGCTGACTTAGCCACCCAGGTGTCCCAAGTTTAATCTTTTTAATTCTTTCCAGCACTCTTGCCAGCTTTAGTCTTAAAAGATGGTTCTCTTGATTTGTGGAATGATACTTCAGTTTTGTTTTATTTTTTCAATATAGCTTTAACAGTTAGTTTGACAATTTCAAGTTTACTAGTTTTAAATTTTCTTCATTTCACATTAAGTTAATTTTATGAACCTCTTAATTTCAATAATAAAACTATAATTGAGTAAATTGTGATATTTCATTATTTTAAAGTACTTTATCAATATTGCATAGTTTTAAAATAATAAGTTAATTAGAAGTTTATTTGAGGATTATAGTAGCTAAAAACTTGGATTCTGGAGTCAAACAGATCTGGGTCGGAATCTTACCTGCTCTACTTTCTAGCTGTGTAACTTCGACAAGTTATTTAACAACTTCAAGCTTCAGTTTCCTCATTTGTAAAATACTTACCTTATAGGTTTGTTATATAAAACTTACTATAAGGTTTAACAGATAATTCGTGTTAAGTGCTTAACCTAATATCTGGCATTATATTTGCTATTATAGTAAAATATTTTTTAAAAGGAATACATATTTTAATTTTTACTGTATTTTTCTTGCTTGCTTCATGGCATGTTGCTTGCTTATGCTGGAAGACCCAACTATGAAATAGCTGCTTTATCTTTTTTTTCCTCATGATGAGCACTTAGACCAGAGTTTTGTTTTAGGGAAGGTACATTTTGGTACTTGTTTTTTTAAGATTTTTTTTTTTTTTTTTTTTTTTAGAGAGAGGGTGCAAGTGGCAGAGCAGAAGGGAGAGGGACAAACAGACTCCATGCTAAGCATGGAGCCTTATGTGGGGCTCGACCCCAGACCCTGAGATCATGACCTGAGCCAAAATCCAAAGTTGGATGCTTAACTGAGTCACTCAGGCATCCCTACATTTTTGGGATTTTTTGATTAATCGGAGACAAAGAAAATGTTAACCCCAGTATATGTAAATGTTTCCCTTTTATAAATAAGAAGTAAAGCTTATTTTAAAATTGTTTCTAGTGTATACATACTTGGTTTTACAAAATTACTTTTTTTTATTAGTTGTGGAGAATATTTATAAGAATCGAGAACCTGTCAGACAAATGAAAGCTCTTTATTTTATCTCTCCAACATCAAAGGTGAGTATGTTGAATCTTTAAAAGTTATGTTCATCATTCACCATTGACCTCATTTTCTCATAGAAAATTCAAATAAAACATTATTTATTAGAAGAATAGTGCCATAAACTAGTTTGCTTAGGAAAAGTTTTTCTATTTTAGAAAATTGTTTCATTTGTACTTTTCTCAATGAGAATATATATAGTGAAAGAATTCTCTCCCCTCCCCCATATATGAAAGCAGAATTTAATTGTGTAAAACATTAGAGTTTCTTTGAGTAATTTGTTACTCAGTGATGTTCCTGTGCAGTCATATTTTTTGGGATGACAGAAATGTACATAAAAGAAATAGTCTTGGATTAATCCCTTATCTTGGTGACTTCTCTATGGCATACATTTATTTATACATATGCACACATGTATGTATGCATATAATCGTGTGTGTAATTAAATTTTTTATGTCAAAGGAATATCTTAGTTTATGACCAGTGATTGATCTCATACCTAAAGCCAAACTTTTAGAGCCAAGTAAATTACCAGATTCCTTTTTCTGTGCAGCATCTGAGAATGAATTTTCTAGTATATCCTTTGGCATATTCCAACTCAGAATGTTAGATTAGCAATTCCAGTTTCATTTCTTCTGATTCTGTTAGACAGCAGGAAGGAAAACCAGATATTCACTGTTCAGTCTCTGCATATTGGTTGCTGGTGTGTTTTCTTTTTTTAAAGATTCATTTATTTATTTTAGAGAGAAAGAGAGTGGGAAGGAGGGGCAGAGGGAGAGGGAGAGAGAAACTCAAGCAGACTCCACACTGAACAGGGAGCCTGATGTGAGGCTTGACTTTAGGACCCTGAGATCACAACCTGAGCCAAAACCAAGAGTCATGCTTAACCGACTGAGCCACCCAGGTGTCCCTGGCTGCTGGTAGGTTTTAGTGACATTTTATATCCTAACGTTAATTCTTAGCATTAACAGATAATGGTATGGAAGACTATGTGGCCATTGGAAATGAGATTTCTAGGAAACTTTAGTGCTTTAGGTAATTGTTCATTTTTAATGTTAAGTGACAGAAACGGGATACAAAATTGTGTATTTAGTAAAGGAGCAAAAGACTCAGAGAAAATGATACCTGAATGTGGCTCCTTTTTCTACTATAACCAACTCCAGTTTCTGTTTCAGTCCTTAATCAGTTACCTGTGTCCTATAGCCATGTGGGTACCAGTGAGGGCTTGGGCTCATTGGGCACTGGTGGAGAAACCTAGTGAGAGACTTCCTTCCTCAGTGGCTGGGTGAACCCCTGGAGACCAGCATCAGAATTCCCAACCAGGGGTCATAAAATAACAGATTTCAGAAGAGTTTGGCTCTAAGAGATTTTCTGGACCCCCAGGGGAAAGGTTGGTTGGTGAAAAAGAGAAGCCCTGGTGGTTTGTTTGCTTACATACCTATAGCCCTCAAGAGGGGAAATCTTTTTGCCTTCCTCCTTTTGTGGAACTGCCTGTATTTAGGATTCTCCAACAATAAATCTAAGCCTCCAGTGAACTGACAAAGGAAAGCACTGACGCATCTAAGTGGGTCAAGCTGTCAGAGAAGTTCAGTAAGAATGAAGAAAATACACACTTTACAGAATATAGCTGCTTGGAGAGAAGAATGATGACCTGAACAGAAAAATAATACACATAAGGAGAGTTTAGTATAGCACATAGAAAATTTCCTGAAGTTCAAAAATGTGATTTCTCATCTAAACAGTTAATTGCAGAAAAGGATAATTATCATTGAAATTTGAATTAGTAGCCTAGAAAGTCAAAATGGAATATCTCAAAGCAAAAAAACAGTCATGGAAATTAGGGGGGAAAGATAAGAGACTTTCTGGATAGAGCCATGAGATCTAACAGAAGTAGTTCTAGGACTTCCAGAAGGAGATAACGGAACAGATGGAGGAGAGAGCATTAAATTCTAAATTCTTTATTTTTGCTGCCAAACCATTATATCTTTAAAACTACCAACACTAAAAAAATAAATAAATAAGTAAAATTATCAGGACTGAGGCATGTAAGAACTACCAGATTGTATTACCTGCCATTCCTTCTCCTTGCAGTCATTTCCCAACCTCTGGGTCTTTCATTATCCCTTGACAGTTTTACTTCTAGCTCACTGTTAACTGTCTTCAGCTCCTCTTCAATCATAGTCACAGTGGCTTCATTATCCAGGTAGATAACCTTTCTAGTATGTTCACTGGCTTCTCAGCTCCTTGATTTGTTACCTTCTAATCTTATATGTGGGTTTAGCTTCCCTGTCACTGAATTGTTCCTGGATCTTCTCATTGCTGAAACAGTATGCTGTTCATAACATATTACCTTACTACTTAGGTTTTTCACTATTACTGGCTAGACAACATAGCATTTTTTAAAAAATCAGTTTATAAAGTAAACTTTTGGAAAGTTAAGATTTCGTTTTATTATAAAAAAAGAATAATCTTGGTTATTTCAAACACCTAGCATGTTTAAATTAGTATTTGGTTATATGTACATTAACATCTAACCTTTTTTAAGTCTGTAGACTGTTTTTTACGTGATTTTGCAAGTAAATCTGAGAACAAATACAAAGCAGCATATATATACTTCACTGACTGTAAGTAGCTTTGCAGAAGTATTGTTTCATTGTTTAAAATCCTATCAATTATGAATTATTTCTCATTGTACTGTTATAGTAATATGATTTTCTATTTATTGCTTATTCTAATTAGGTTAGAAAGGATCTAAAGATGCAAGACCATATCCTAATTCATATTAAGGTGATAGAAAATTCTGAATTAGCCATGTTTTGCTGGTATAAAGTGGTAGGGGGTTGGTGGTGAAGGCTGTCCCTCAAATTTTATGCTGATGATACGAGAAATTTTTTTTAATTACGATTTTAATTGGGTGTTTGATTATATAATCAAAAATAAGACCCTTTGGGAGAGTACTAAAGAAATTGCCATCTGTTTGGCAAATATTAATGGAGAGAATCTGTCACATTTCTCTTACCACGCCATATGTTCAAATAAAAAGCAGCTAAAGTAAAGAATCACAGAGAAGTGTAGAAACATATAATTCTGCTTTATGTTATACCTTACATAATAAAACTACAAAATGAAAATGCCATTCATCTAAGTGTAGCCTTGGTCTGTGCTATTAGAGATTCTTCATTTTAAATAGTACATTGTTTTTCTGTAAGTTATTATTTATTTCATGCTTGTAGTGGTTTGCATTTTAAAAGTATCATGCCATAACTATTTATCTTTTAAATAATTTTATTATACAGAAATTCGTGTTTATGGAATTGATAAAATTTAATGAATGTGAAGCCTCTTAACTTAAGGAAACTTAAGGCTAAAAAATATCATTTTAAAAGACTCTAGAACCCAGTGGTTATGTTCCAACCTAGGTTAAAGGTGGGTTTGGGAGGAATAGGCTCTAAGGTCCAGAATTTATTAGTCTCAGGATTTCCTGACATTAGAGAAGTTCTTGTAATACATACAAGGAAAAAACTAACAATTTGTGTGGTATGGTTGCACTTAGTGGCAGATTTAGAAAAGTAGTATAAATTCCTAAGAAGTTCTGCAAGTCCTGTGAAAGTTTATTAAGATTTTCTGTCCTGATAATTTTAGTTTACTGTGTAAACAGCAGTTTAAGGAAATAATCTTAGCTTATGGTGCCTATGAATGGGGAAAATGGAATTTCTATTACAGCCCTCTTGGCTAGAATATCTGCTCTGTAAAGGGAAGAAAAATATTTACATATTATCTCATCCTTATAGTAAATTACTTTGTGAAAGTCACTAATTATATGTAAAAAATAAATATTCTTGGATGTTGAAATGATTTATTCAGAAGAATAAAAATTTAGATGGAGTTACATGTTTTGATTTTTTTCTCTCTCTCTCAGTTTGCCCTGATAGTCTCTTTAACAAAATTAAAGCTTCTTGTTCCAAGTCAATAAGAAGATGTAAAGAAATAAATATTTCCTTCATTCCACTTGAGTCTCAGGTACTTTCTCTTTTTATTTTTAATTTTAGTTCATAATGTATTTTATTATGTGTATTTGGTGATTTTGAACAACCCACAAATAATCATTTCTCATGATAAGGGAAAGGAGATGAGCATAAATTGGAAGAGAACATGAAAGTGGAGCTTAAATTTCATGGCTGTTGCTAAGTGCTGTGTATGTCAAGTTTTACAGCACTGTTAGATTATGAAATCAAAAGATTTTGAGCAGTCTATGTTAGATGACTCAAAAGAAATCGTTTTAGCTTCTGTGACCATTTGTGATATTAAAACAAATGTTCTTCAATAAATATTTTATATAACATTATAGAGATTATCTTAATTTATGAAATTTTTATTTTTTTAATTTTTAATTTTTAAAGTTCATTTTGACTTTGGGATAGTTACAAGCCTTCAATTAATAATGATAATGGTGATAGGGAACACTACATCATATTCTGCATGTGCCAGACACTTTCCTAAATGTTTTCCATAAATATATTCATGTAAATTCTCATAATAGTTCTATGAATAGATAGTAATCCTATCTTCATTTTAAAGATGGGGGAATCAAAAAAGTTAAGTAACTTGCCCCAAATCAAACAGCTAGTACATTGCTCAGCTCTGATGTGCTCTGTTCTCTGTATTTGGATTCTAGCATTTCGTAGAATTGTAATAGCTCATTATTGTTTGGAACTATAAGGTCAATATATTAAGAGACATGAAGGTCCTAGAAAAGGGGCTTTTTTCCTTTAAACTGTTGCTGTTTTGGGCAAAGAAAAATTAAAATCCAAATCATAAAATTTTAAGATACCTGTTTAACATTAGACTGTTTCCAAAGGTTACCTTAGACCCATTTCTTTGAATGTGATATGTAAGGTTAATGTAGGGTGAAATGGGCTTCCTAAATGATGTGGGATATAAACGGTAGTGTGAGAAATATTATAAGCATCCAGAGCATCTGTTGTACAGATGGTAAATATAGTTTTAGTCTCAGAATTCATTAAAATTCTGCAATTGCTGTATTTGGAGGAGAGATTTGTGTAGCTCTCTGGCCAATTTGATTGTTGATGGAAATAACTTATCTTTGTCTATATAGAGAAATATCATGAGAATCTTCTTATTAGTCTTTGCAAAATGTTGTGATTATTAAGGTCCTGTCTGCTTTTTTTTTCCCTTACCAAGTTTTGCCTTTATTTCCTTGATAAATATCTTCAGAGGATTTACTTAGTAAATTTAACTGTTACGGAGAAATTATAGTGAAAATATTTTGAACTCTTGTTCATTTATGAGTGAAGATATAAATGAAATAGAACTAAGTGGTTTGAGCTATGAGTGCAGGCATATATGAACATTTATCAAGATCATGTGCAGTGGACATCGTCTGCTAGATACCAAGTGGTTTGCTCTGCTGGGCATGGTATATGCCCTACACGCACCTGAGTGCTATAAAAGAAATCCAAAGAATTTATACATCTTCAAGATGATATCAATTAAGATGAGATTTAACTGAATATAATAGAAAAATTTATTTTAGTAGCTTAAACAAGTAAGAGAAGTCAGGAAATGGGTTATGTATGGCTGGTATGCGGGCTCTACGGAATTGTCAAGGGCCTACTCTAGGCATGACCCTCATGATCCAAGGTAACTGTAGAATCATTTCGTCTTTATTTGAGGAAGCAGAGTGAAAGAGAGAAAGAAGGAAGTATATAGATTTCATTTATGTCTTATTGGCTAAAATTTAGTCATGTGGGTATACTTAAGTGTATAAATGTAGTCTTTTATGTAGGCATATGTAGTTGCTTCCTCCAAAGAATTGGTATGGTTACTGAAAATTAAGGGAAGAGTGGTTTTGGGGGAGGCAGCTCACAATCTACCACAAGAGCACAAGAGAAGTGAGATTAATTCATATTAGGGGAATGAGAAAATATTTAATGAATGGATAGAATTTCATAAGGTAGTAACAAAGAAGGAAAGTGAAAATAGCCTGAATACAAAGATATAGAAGCAGAAAAGTGCAGGGAAACAGCAGAAGTACAGATTATAAGGGGTGAAGATATGATAGATAAGTCTGTCTCTATAGGTAGGTTGGGACTGTGTTGTAGGAGGCTCCAGGTCCCACCAAGAATAGTGGTGGAAAATGCACTGATACAGAAGACCATGGAACTGGTCCTAATGTCTTAAAGGAAAAGTACAGGTCAGGAAATCACTGGGGAGAGATTGTCAAAATCAGATACAATAGTGCTCCAAAGAAAAGCTGGACATTAAGCACATTTAAAGGTTGCATGGAGAGGAAGGAGGTTGATTCACTCTTGAATTTGAGTCAAAGAGATTAAAGAAACCTCTCTCTTTCCCTCTCAGAGGGTTTAGGATAATTAGTGCTATCACATATACATTAAAGCAATTAGATGGAAAGCATTCAATAATATAGGGGAGTTTGATTACAGTGGACCTTAGGGGGTACAAAAAGTCTGGTGTAGTTAGTAGAGAGGGTACTAGATGGTGTCTAGGTAGAAATAGAGCTAAGCAAGAAAAGTAGATGGAGATGGAAAGTCTTTAAGGAGCTGATTATGGGTAATAAAGTTGAAGAAAGTATTTGGTAATAGTCTAAAGGAACATGTAATTGTAGTGATGAAAAGTGGAGAAGAGGAAGAGGAAGGAAATGGAAAAACTGTGAGTGTAGAATGAAAACCAACTCCAAAATTCTCTTGGGTTCATTGGAATATTAGGTAGCTTAGATTAATTTAAACTGTGGTAACAGCTCCCTAAACCTCAGTACATTAACAACAACCAAGTTTATTTCTCATTCATGTTATTGTCCATTGTGGTTTGCCTGGGGCTTTGCTCTGTATTTCTTCATTCCAGCACTGAGGTTGAAGGAACAGCCCTTGTCTGCAACATAGCAGAGGGAAAAGAGAAATGGTGGAGTCACACAATGGCTCCCCCCGCCCATGTATGCACAATTTGCAAAATTTTAATTAGTGGACAAAAAGAATGACTTTTAAAGCTTTTGAGGGGGAGTAGCACATGTCACTTCTATTCATATTCCAATGACCGTGGGCAAGGCTGACTTCAGTGAGTGAGAGGCCTTTTAGGAAAGGGCAATATTTTTGGTTTGTTGAGAGAGAAATAGAGAACAGGGGTGTTGGAGTGGCAGAGGGAGAGGGAGAGAATCTGAAGGAGGCTCTACCCCCAGTGCAGAGCCCAGCTCAGGGCTTGATCTCACAACCCTGAGATCATGACCTGAGCCAAATCAAGTCGGACTCTTAATGGACTGAGCTACCCAGGCACCCCAGGCCAGTAAGGTTTTTTTTTTTAATTACTATATAATGTACTATTTGATTTGGGGGCACAGGTCTGTCATTCATCAGTCTTATGCAATTCACAGCGCTCACCATAGCAGATACCCTCCCCAGTGTCCATCATCCAGCCACCCCACCCCACCTACCACCCTCCACTCTAGCAACCCTCAGTTTGTTTCCAGAGATTGAGAGTCTGGGGTTATTGGGGAGAGGGGGGTAGGGAGAGGGTGATTGGGCTATGGACACCAGGGAGCCCTGTGAATGCTGTGCAGTGTATAAACCTGGCGATTCACAGACCTGTACCCCTGGGGCTAATACATTATACGTTAATAAAAAAATTTAAAAAAAAATTTTTTTTAAAGAGTCTTTTATGGTTTGTCTCCCTCTCTGGTTTTGTCTTGTTTCATTTTTTCCTCTCTTCCCCTATGATCCTCTGCCTTGTTTCTCAAGCTCCACATATCAGTGAGATCATATAATAATTGTCTTTCTCTGATTGACTTATTTCGCTTAGCTTAATATACTCTAGTTCCATTCAAATCGTTGCAAATGGCAAGGTTTCATTTTTGATGGCTGCATAATATGCCACTGTATCTGTATACATTCTTTATCCATTCATTTGTCAATGGACATCTGGGCTCTTTCCAAAATTCGGCTTGTGGACATTGCTGCTGTAAACACTGGGTTACACATGCCCCTTCAGATCACTAATTTTGTATCTTTGTGGTAAATACCCAGTAGTGCAATTGCTGGGTCATAGAATAGCTCTATTTTCAACTTTTCAAGTTGTCCAGAGTGGCTGCACCACTTTGCATTCCCATGAACAGTGTAGGAGGGTTCCCCTTTCTCCACATCCTCCCCAACATCTGTTGTCTCCTGACTTGTTAATTTTATCCATTCTGACTGGTGTGAGGTGGTATCTCATTGTGGCTGATTTGTATTTCCCTGATGCCAGTGATGTTGAGCACTTTTTCATGTGTCTGTTGGCCATTTGGATGTCCTCTTTGCGGAAATGTCTGTTCATGTCTTCCCAGGGCAGTAAGTATTTTTGAACAGATATTATCTAGCATTGTGTGATAGTGTACTGTAAGAAGCACTTTTTGGAAGTTAATACAACAGCCAAGACTTTGAGCAACACAGACAGAAGTGGATTAGCTATGGCTAAATCTCAGTCTACGTTCAGCCTGTTGCTGTTGGTTATGTGTTATGTTCAGAGAGATGAATGACTATACAGTGAAAGGAAACTTTCACAAGAAACCTTATTCATAATTCAGTAATTAACCTATAATATTTATTACATGCCTGCTTTCACACTCAATACGTTACCCTAGGCTAAAAGGAATTGCTATCAAAATATGCTAACATATTTTGTTTAAAAAGAATAATAAAAATAAGTTTAATAGAGAACTCCCAACCCCAATTAAAGAATGTCTTCTTTTATATTCTTCAAATAACACAATAATAGTAAACCGGTAATCCAGTTCTTTATACATAGGTAAATGCTTTTGTTAGTTGAATAAATGTGTCTTTGAGGTTTTGTTGTATCTGTGATTAGACTAATTACTATGTCTGGCACAATACTGTGTTTTTGGAAAGAAAATGTGTTTCTATTTTAAAGACATGAAGAGTATAAGCTATAGAATTGAAGAAACATCTCAATTATGGAAAAGTTCTAGGTTATTCTCTAATGGATTAAGATTTTTAATGTATGTCAAAAACATAGACCAGTTTTGTCTTTGTTGTGTTTGTGCCAGGTATTAGATTTTTATTTTAGTTTGACTACCTCAGATTCCTTCATCTGTTGCACAGGTAGTGAAAAAACAAACAGTTCAATCTATATATATGAAACAAGAACTGAAGGAGAGAGGTAGACTAAGGAGAAAAGGAGAGAGTGAGAAAAGAAATAAGGATGAAATCAAGAGGACAGAGAGAAAATGAGAGTTGATTAAGGTAAAGACACAGTGGTCTCAGGAAACAGCATGGTTAGTGCAAGTAATTTCTTTTGATGTCCAAATAAAATCTACATTTTTCTTGATTGAGTTTTTTTTCATTAAGTCACCAAATTAACAACAGTTTGACCTTTTTTTTTCTTGGCCTAACTTAGGTTTATACTCTCGATGTACCAGATGCATTCTATTACTGTTACAGTCCAGACCCTAGTAATGCAAATGGAAAAGATGCCATTATGGAAGCAATGGCTGAGCAGATAGTTACAGTGTGTGCTACCCTGGATGAAAATCCTGGAGTAAGGTATAAAAGGTAAGACACTCAATAGTGTCTGTATATGTTATGCTTTCTATTTGTTCTCCAGTGAAGAGGTAGGTAATGTCTCTGTGCTTATGTTTACTGGTTTGCAGTTTATTTGCAGTTTATTTTCCATGTAAAATTATGCTGTGTATATATAGAAGATTTAAAGTTTAAGGTTGAGGGGTGCTTGGGTGGCTCAGTTGGTTAAGCATCTGCCTTTGGCTCAGGTCATGATCTCCAGGTCCTAGGATCGAGCCCCACATCAGGTTCTCTGCTCAATGGAGAGCCTACTTCTCCTCTCCCTCTGTCTCCTGCTCTGCCTACCTGTACTTGCTCACTCAAATAAAGAAAATCTTTTTAAAAATCTTTAAAAATAAAGCTTAAGATTGAAATTTCAGAGCAACTTATAGCCTCTGTTACTAAGTTTCAGTGCTTAAATTTGGTATGGGGGCACCTGGGCGGCTCAGTGGGTTAAGCCTCTGCTTTTGGCTCAGGTCATGATCTCAGCATCCTGGGATGGAGCCCTGCATTGGGCTCTCTGTTCAGCAGGGAGCCTGCTTTCCCCTCTTTCTCTGCCTGCCTCTCTACCTACTTGTGATTTCTCTTTCTGTCAAATGAATAAATAAAATCCTTTTAAAAATTATTTTGGTATGATTTGCAAATATTTTTTCATGAGTTTAAGGAATGTTTAGAGGAAATATCTCTATTGCCATATAGAGTATACAGCCTTACAATTAACGTTCTGTTAAATTTTTCACCGAATTTGAATGGCCATATTATCTGAATAGTGGTTTTAGTGTTGAAGTATGTATGTATTTATTAGAGAGGGAGAGGGAGAGCACAAGCAGGGGGAGTGGCAAGCAGAGGGCGAAACAAGCTCCCTGCTGAGCAAGAAGCCCGAATGTGGGACTCCATCCCAGGACCCTGGGATCATGACCAAGCTGAAGGCAGACACACCAAACCAACTGAATCCCCCAAGTGTCCCTCAAAGTATTTATAGTATCTAATTCCAGTGGCCATTTTAAATAGATTACTGGTTTTTTTTTTTTCTAAGAGATGAAGTGTGACTTTAATACTATGTACCTTTATTTATTTGCTTTTTAAAAATAAAATTTAGGGCGCCTAGGTGGCTCAGTTTGTTGAGCGACTACCTTTGGCTCGGGTCACGATCCCAGAGTCCTGGGATCGAGTCCCGCATCGGGCTCCCGGGTCTGTGGGGAGCCTGCTTCACCCTCTGACCTCCCCTCTCATGCTGTCTCACTCTATCTCTCTCTCTCAATTGAATAAATAAAATCTGTTAAAGAAATAAAATAAAATAAATAAATATAAAATTTAGTGTAAATTGCATAAATTATATGTGTATGGCTTGATAAATCATTCCAAAGTGAACATATCCCACTAACCCCACCAAGGCCAAGAAATAGAACATACATGGCATCTCAGAGGTTCTACTCATGATCCCCCTTGATGACCACCCCCTTACTCCCCAAAGGTCATTGCTATCCTGACTTCTAACACATAATTTAGGTTTGCATGATGTCGAACTTGGTAAAAATGGAATCATATGATAGTTTTTTGTTTATGGCCTCTTTGTTCAACATTATGTTCTGAGAGTCATCTGTTTTGTATGTAAC
>RCUC01129040.1:0-12671 GCA_003697995.1 Taxidea taxus jeffersonii | reverse complement strand
TTTTTTTTTTCTTTTTAAAAAGATTTCATCTATTTATTTGAGAAAGAGAGCACAAGCAGAGAGACCTGCAGGCAGAGGGAGAAGCAGGCTCCCTTCTGAGCAGGAAGCCCAATGCATACTCAATCCCAGGATTCTGGATCATGACCTGAGCTGAAGGCAGATGCATACCTGACTCAGCCACCCAAGTGTCCCAATAAATAAATCTTAAAAAAAAAAAAAATAGACTTACTGACTTATAAACAGCATAAAAGAGAACTTCTCTTAAGTCACACACTAAATGTGGCCATCAGTGGGCAAAAAATAGCAATGGGGATAAAAATATAAAATTATTTCTGTAAGAATATCTAGAGAAAATTAAGATAGGAACAGATATGGTAAATCTAGGTACTTGATAATTCAAAAAAAAGTATGAATCTTACATTACTGACACCAAATTTTAAAATGGTAGAATCCATAACATGATCATTTTCTTAAGGGTACATTTTTAGCTGCTTTTGATTTGTATAAATACAGTATCCTCCTAGAGAACCCAAATACTGTTTTCTTAGTACAGTTGCAGTATAATTCAGCAGGACTTTTGGTGACTACTGGGGGTGACCTTAAATCGTGAATTATAACATATTCTGCAGTCTTGTAAAATGTGTTCTATGTGTAAATATAAAACCATGAAGAAATATTTCTTTTAAAAATAGCAGCTTTAATAATGTCTCTAAATATTCCAAAGCAGCGAAATTCTGAGGAATTTCTATGGTGTCTATAATGTCAGCCACCATATTCTTTAAGCAGATTGAGGAGTTTTTTTCATGACTTGTCAAAGATTACTTCTGTAATCAGTGATAAATATACACAGTAACTGACCAAAATTCCTTCTTTACAGGATGCAGTTCATTCATAATCTTAATCCATCATTAGTTTTATGCTTAGGAAGTGCTCAGCTTTCCACCTGTGACCACTGGCCATGCATGTTCTGCGTAGTCTTTAAGAGTACCCCATGTTCCTTCATCATATATAGACAGATCATCTGCTGTCATATTTCTAACATCTGGCAGAAGTCTCTAACTTTCTCTTGGGATTGATTTTGTGTAAGGGTCCAATAAAAATTTGTTCCAGTATCTAAAAATGTAACCCTTCCAAGTATAACTAAGCTGTAGTATTTCTAAATTCCAGCCTTTTTGCCCAGGGTTTTTAGCAAAGGAAAAGGTAAAGTGATAAAAATCTTTGACGTTTATTGTGTCCTTAAGCTCTTGTTTAATTAGTCTTGGCAAAAGAGCTGAACTCTCACCTTGGCCCTGTCATGTCATCTGCAGATCCCCCCCCCTTCCCCTTTTTGATAAATTCACATTGAGTAGCTGTCTGAAATTGTCTTGAGGATGCTGCACTGATACTAACAGAGGCCATGTTAAATCATTAAAAAACTGAGGAATTCAGTCAACTCCATCTTATTTTCTCCTTGTGGGGCTTCTAGTCTATAGAGTGAGTCTGGGTTTTGCAGGAAGTCATCTGCTAGATTTCACTCATTCTGTGTTAAGCAGTTCTTTCACCAGCCTCAATAAATGCCATGACTAGAGGACTTTGTTTTTCTAAGACAGTTTAAGCCTGTGCTCTGTGGGTCTGAGTCTCCCCACCCACTGTTGTCCTCCTTTCTGTTGCCAGCTCTGCAGGTCCAAGCCACCAACGACTTCCAATTTAAAAGATGTCAGAAAACCGCTAGCCTTGCTGCTACTCCACATGCAGTTTTCTGATAGATTTTCAGTCTGGGTTATGGAGCCAAGCAGTTATTTTTCATAATACTTTTCCACCAACAGGTGGCACTAATAATTCCCCTACTTTATTTCTCCTCCTCCTCCTCCTCTTTCTTCTTCTTTCCCCCTTACCTTAATAGAACTCCAGTAATAAGGTTTATGTGGCCTTTAGAACATATATTTTGCACTTTTTGAGTTGCTGCATCCAGCATTTATGATGAAGTCTTTAGCATATTTCCTTTCTCTTGGATTGCCAGCTCATAGTTCCAGTCTCTTTCATTCCAGGTCTGAATACTTTGGCTCTCCAACAAAACAAGATGAACAGAAGTTGTGAGAAAAACACATGGCCATTAGTTGAGGCCCCTTTCCGTGGAAGAAAGGATGACAGTGTTGACTGCCGGGGCTGGAGATGGGAACTCAATTTTGAACAAACTTATTCAGCATTTATTGCAGAGCTACTCCATGCAGAGTACTGTCCTATGTATTCTGAGACCTAGATCCTACTCTCAAAGCTTACACTCTGAGATAAGACAGGCACACAAAGTAAATGTGAGCTCCATAACATTTTCAATGTACAGTACATGTATAGGATTGTATTAACAGAAGAGTGAGCAAAATACTCATATGGGTGCAATTTATTATCCCTATTTTAAAGATGAGAATACATAGGCACAGAGAGGCTAAGTAACTAGGAGTGTGGGTGGTTTGCTGAAGCATATTCATTTTTCTGCTCCCAAAATAAAAACATCGTGTGAACTACAACTATTTTTTCCAAAGCCAGGAAAGTGGAAGACTGGCGTCTGCCTCCCTCCCTAGAAAAGAGGCAGAGCTCACTCAGTGCAAGCAATGAGGAACTGGGTGCCCCAGTCTTACAGGAACAGGTCTTCTTTTATGTGTAGTTAAACCTCTTCATTCCATCACTCAAGACAAGGGTTCTGTGAAGGAAAACCATAACTCTGACTTCTTTGGGAAGCACAGCATACTCAGAGGAGAAAGCACAGCTTACCTGGGAATCATGAGCCTCCTTGAGAGGCCAAGTGGTATGAAGTATAAAATCTGCCACTGTGGGCCATTTGGGCATGTCATACTCAGACCTCGGTTTCTTTTCATGCAAAATAGGAGTAATGGTACCTACTTCATGGGAGTATTGGGACGATTAAATAAGATGATGAAAAATGCTTGGTGGCAACCACCACAAGGACTACCATTTCCTGGTGCTTCCTTTGTGCACTGTGCCTGGTAACTAGGACATGCTTGGTTAATGGAGCAGTTTATACTTATTACTGTTTCTTAGCTCATCTGCCGAATTTTATTGCTCTGCAAATCACCACTTCCCTTCTTTTTCTCCAGCCACATTCTAAGCCCTTCACCCCAGACGCTTCCCTGTTCTCTGTCCTCTCCTAAGTCCTCAATTCTGCTGTCTCCTGACACCAGATGATCAGTGTTCCCACAATAGTTTGCAAACATTTCAAAATCCAACTGGTTCGATCCTTGTGTTCTCTTGAAAAATAGTCCAGTACTCAAAATTTTAGCTTTTGGTTTAGAAATAGAAGTTTATCTAGTTTGTCCTTAAGCCTTGTGCTTTTAGAGTATGATCTCAATATTGTGGGGTGATTAGAAAGGATGAATGCCAAAACCACTGGGCCTTCTACAGAGTTAAAGAATGGTATAATTTTGCGAAATAGAGGAAATACGCATTTGAATGGGATTTAAAAACCTATTACTCACTTCCCTTTCTTTCCTGCAGAGATTACTGAGAACGTTAAGTAACAGTTTATGATTGAGTCAGCATCACTCACTGGACTGTTAGTCATTAAGTGTGCTCTAAAAGTAGAGCCTTCCAGGACTGCTTAGTTTGGGTATGGCCGGCCTAGCAACCACATGCATGTGGGGCCTGGGAAAGCTCACCCAAGAGACTAAAGGGAATGTTGACACATTCAAAGTGCATAGTTCTTTGGGGTAATCTGATCACTGGCTAAAAATGCAGTGGTATTGAGAAATTGTGGTTTTAGCTGTAATACTTGTAGTTACCTATATATATTTTTGAAGATTTTATTTTTATTTTATTTTTAAAGATTTTATGTATTTGGCAGAGAGAGAGTGTGAGCGAGCACATAAGCAGGGGAGTGGCAGGTAGAGGGAGAGGAGGAAGCAGGCTCCCCACTGAGCGGGAAGCCTGATGCAGGGCTGGATCCTAGGACCCTGGGATCAATGACCTGAACTGAAGGCAGACACTTAACTGACTGACCCAGCCACCCCATTATTTTTATTTTTAAATTTGAATTTAATTAATTAACATGTAGTGAATTACTAGTTTCAGAGGTAGAGGTCAGTAATTCATCAGTCTTATGTAATACCCAGTGCTCATTACATCACATGCCCTTCTTTTGTTTTAGAGAGAAAGCGAGAGAGAGAGAGGGCACGCATGTGGAGGGGAGGGACAGAACAAACCAGAGAAACCCAAGCAGACTCCATGCTGAGCATGAAGCCCAGTGGCGGGTTGACTCTCACAACCCTGAGATGAGACCTGAACTGAAACCAAGAATTGGATGCCCAACTGACTGCGGTACCCAGATGCCCCTGTAGCTATATTTTAGAAAACAATTGTTACCTTTGAAAGATAAACAGTGAAGTTTGAATTTATAAAATGATATGATGCTTGAGTTTTGCCTCAAAATAACATGGTTCAGGGGTGCCTGGCTGGCTTAGTCCATAGAGCAAGGAACTCTTGATTTCAGAGTTGTGAGTTAAAGCCTAGTGTTGGGGGCGCCTGGGCGGCTCAGTGGGTTAAGCCTCTGCCTTCGGCTCAGGTCATGATCCCAGGGTCCTGGGATCGAGCCCCGCATTGGGCTCTCCGCTCTGCAGACAGCCTGCTTCCTCCTCTCTCTCTGCCTGCCTCTCTGCCTGCTTGTGATCTCTGTCTGTCAAATAAATAAATAAAGTCTTAAAAAAAAAAAAAGCCTAGTGTTGGGCATGGAGCCTACTTAAATAATAATTTAGTTCAGAGTGAGGGGGTTAGTAAGGGATATGGTTGGAAAAAGATTGATCCTATCTGAGAATTGTTAAAGCTGGGTGATAGATACATGGCAGCTCCTTATATTCTTCTATTTTTATATAATTTTGAAATTTTCTATGATAAATGAAATCTTAGGTGCATGGTCCTGAGCAGGGCTTGAAAGGCCCATCTCTGAGTAGCAGTGGGTAAGCTTTAGTATAAAGACCAAGTGCCATTCTGTGGTCGTTCAAGAACTTTTAGGCTGGTGCAGCGATCCTTGGTGAGCTTTCAGTGGTGTCGGGTAGTGTCTTTGGGTGGCATGTTGGTGAATATGCCGCCCATGCCCAATGAATTTTGAATGAGTAAATGAAAGCAAAGAGGCCCAAAGCCCTGATCCTCTTCTTATCTTTGCAGCGGAGCCCAGGGGGAGTATGCTGGGCTGGCCACTATCCGAGCTTACTTCGACGGGAAAGGAGAAGGACACAGGACAGTGAGTATGGACAAGTGGTGGTTGCTTACCACCGGGTGGCAGTGGGTCCAACTCTCAGCATCCCCTTTGTTCTGTGGTATACTCCCTCTAAGCCTTCTTGTAAGCAGCTAGGGAACATAAAACCAAGAAACAGATCATCTTTGAACTGGCCATTATGGTCCTTACCCCAGGACATTTCACAGAACCATTTTAAGGGAAAACATTTGGAGATAAAGGTTTTTGCTCAAACCCAGTGTGTAAAAGTCAGCCAGTTTTTAGATTCTTCATTGCAAAATACATGCAGCCAACTAGCCATAAACAATTTTCTCATGTTAATAAAACCAGAAATGGACTGAGATCTGGCCACCACCTACTACTGACACCCTTTTCTCTAACTCTCCTGGAAGCAAAGGAAGGAAAAGACAATTCCAGGTCTTAGGCCTGAACAAAGAGCAGACACCAACCTTTAATTGTTCTGTAACTCCTACTGTGACTAGGCACAATTCTGCTTTCTTTTTTTTTTTTTTTTTAAGATTTTATTTATTTATCTGACAGAGATCACAAGTAGGCAGAGAGGCAGGCAGAGAGTGAGAGGAGGAAGCAGGCTCCTTGCTGAGCAGAGAGCCTGATATGGGGCTTGATCCCAGGACTCTGGGATCATGACCTGAGCTGAAGGCAGAGGCTTTAACCCACTGAGCCACCCAGGTGCCCCAAAATTCTGCTTTCTGTATGCTCAAAAAATTTTTATCAAGGGGTGCTTGGCTGGCTCAGTTGATGAAACATGTGACTATTTTTTATTTATTTATTTGTTTTACAGAGACGGGGCGGTGGGGGGCGGAGATACACAAGCAGGTAGAGTGGGAGAGGGAGAAGAAGACTTCCTGCTAAGCAGGGAGCCCAATGCGGGGCTCAATCCCAGGACCCTGGGACCATGACCCAAGCCAAAAGCAATGGGACCATGACCCAAGCCAAAAGCAAATGCTTAACTGACAGAGCCACCAAAGTGCCCTGGAGCATGTGACTCTTAATCTCAGAGTTGTGAGTTCGAGCCCCACATTGGATGTAGACATTGCTTTAAAGAAGTATAGGGAGAGGGAGAGAGAGAATCCTGAACAGGTTCCATGTCCAGCACAGAACGCAGTGTGGAACTTGATCCCACGACCCCAAGATCATGACCTGAGCTGAAATTTAACTGACTGAGCCACCCAGGCACCCCATAAATAAATTTTTAATAAAATATTTACTGAATAAGTAAATTCCCTATTGAGAGTTGTCATCTCTAAGCAGCAGAAGAAGGCATGGAGCAGAATTCATGGTTTGTTTCGGTTTTTGCTTTGAGTATGAGAGTCTAGTCTCGGGTCCAGATTGCTCTTAGAGCCTGTGCAGGGACTGGCAGAGGTGCTAGTGGGCTTGACTGGACTCCACTGATGCCCAGAGGCAGTGCTTGTAGCAGATATCTGAACTTTGCTTCCAAGTGTGGTGAAAGGGACTGTGTTTTAGGGAGGTCTTCATTTTGGTGAAGACCAACACTAAGCTAGAACTTCCACTGAGTTGTAGACATGGGCTGTCCACATGAGCTGTAGATTTAGCTTCCTCTTAGAGGGAGCAGTGGGTAGGGGTTGGGAACAGGACAAAAGTGACTGCACATCCCAGGATAGTTAGAGAAAAGGGTGCCAGGCTTGTTCTGGCTGCCCAAGTAAGTGGGATACAGTAGGTAGTGGCCCATTCTCAGTCCATTTCTGTTTTTATTAAAACTAGATTATTCATGCCTAGTTGCCTGTATTTTGTAATGAAGGATCTAAAAAGTGTTTTACCTCTCTTTCAAAAATGGAGGGAAGAAAGAACATTTTCTCCCTCCTTCTGTTTATTTATCCTGATTCCACAGGTGTGTTTTCCCAGGCCTTTACCCTAGTTGGGCAGTAAGTAGAACTGATTTTCAAAGAATTTTGAAAAAGAGGGCATTCATTAATTGAGTAATTATTCAGTACTGGTCATATACAAGGTTCTGTGTGTGCCAGTCCAGAGTTACATCAGGTCATAACTCAGATAGACACAGTCCCTGATACACCAGTTTGGTTTTTTTCACTTGGGTTCTCTAGTGGTTTTGACTTTTTTCATTTTCTTTTTTTCTTCTTTCTTTCTTCTTTTTTTTTTTTTAAAGATTTTATTTATTTATTTGACAGGGAGAGAGAGAGCATGATCACGGGGGGCGGGAGAGGAAGAAGCAGGGAGCCTGATGCTGGACTCAATCCAAGACCCTGGGAAGGCAAATGCTTAACCTACTGAGCCACCTAGGCACCCTGAATTCTTAAATTTTTTTTTTTTTTTAAGATTTTATTCATTTGACAGAGATCACAAGTAGGCAGAAAGGCAGGCAGAGAGAGAGAGGAGGAAGCAGGCTCTTTGCCAAGCAGAAAGCCTGATGCAGGACTTGGTCCCAGGACCCTGAGATCATGACCTGAGCCGAAGGCAGAGGCTTAACCCACTGAGCCACCCAGGCGCCGCCCCCCCCCCTTTTTAAAAGGTTTTATTGAATTCTTTAATTTTCTAAGGAAAGGTTAGTTTAGAACTACTATTATTCTTTAGCATCATAAAGGAAATACCGAAGCTCCTGTTGTTCAGGGAAAGGATGCCATGTGATGACATTAAAAGTCCCCCATCTGTTTTTCCTCTGTGGCTTCCTCAGACTGAGGTAGCCACTAGAATTCCCCCTTGTTACACTCTTCAACCACAAGATATCTGGGAATCCTGGGAAGGGATCCATTCATCCAATATGACCATGTTGCCTCCTTTGCCTCACCCCCCTCCTGCCCAGAGGCTTTATAGAGAGGCCTCGGAGATCTACATTCTGGTGCTTAGGGAGGGCAAGCAATGAGCCTGCCTTCTAATAACTAAGAGCCAGCTAACATACACTTTCTGTCTACTCTGTGATGCTTCCCACCCCTCATTGTTTCCTAGTTCTCCAGTGTGACACCAGGAAGTATCTGTGAATGTTCAGGAGTTGGGGACCAAATCAGAAGGGTCAAGGAGAAAGGATGAAAGAACTTTTGATTGCACCTGGGTAGAGTTCTCAGACTCATAGATTCTTTCTTGCTCCTTTCCCCTCTCTGTGTTTTTCAGTCCTTCCTTCTCTCTCTGTCCCCTGTGTGTGACATTTCTTCTCTCACCATTGTCCACACTGTTATCACCACGTGTCCTTGTTCCATTCCGAAGGATGGAGGGGAGCTAGGTGCCTCAGTTTGGGGAGGGCTGTGGGAGGGAGAGGCAGGAAAGGCCACTCAGAGCTTATAGAAATACAGAATTCTTAAGTTTGGAAATGTTGGCATCCTTTCTAGATTAAAGATTTTAATTAAAGCCAATGTTTTCAGTTGGAGAAGAAGAAAATGACTTATTGCTCAAATAATCAAGGATTTTTCCACATCAGAGAAGTCCAAGGCAGCTGCTACTGCACAATAGACTCTAATGGAATCCAGTAAAATACATCCTCCTTTTTTTAAAAGGTGTGTGGGGAAATCATGTGCCTCAGATCCTCCCAGGTTCCTGATGGTTCTCTTATTTCAAGCTGTTGGGTAGTTATTTTCACATTTGCTCTTAGGTTAAATTTCAGAGGTTCCTAAAATGCAACAACCAAGTTCCTGATTTACCAGTTTAATTTGGGGGAATATAAACTTATTTAACAAATACTTACCAAGCACTCTCCAAAGCCCTTTATAATTAATAATTCAACTTGCTAGTCAAATATTAACTTAGGGGCGCCTGGGTGGCTCAGTGGGTTAAAGCCTCTGCCTTTGGCTCAGGTCATGATCCCAGGGTCCTGGGATCGAGCCCCACATCAGGCTCTCTGCTCAGAGGGGAGCCTGCTTCCTCCCCTCTCTCTTTGCCTGCTTCTCTGCCTACTTGTGATCTCTGACACTGAAATAAATAAATAAATAAATCTTTAAAAACAAAAAAACAAAAATTAACTTAGATTTGCATCAGAGATGAGATTCTTATACAAAGGGAAAACATTAACCCCTAGAAAACACCAAAAACTACTCCCCACCCACAGATGTGTATGGGAGTATTTTCGCTTCCCAACTGCCTGAGATGAAATAGTAGACTTTGGTTGTTAGATTTTATTAGTGATAAGAAATTTATTTCCTTTATAAAGGAACACTGCTCCTTAATCCCTCACTCATTCAGCAAGTGTTAGAGCATGAGCTCTAGGTTGGGTCTACGCCAGGTACATTGGGGAGTTGGTAAAACATAGCATCCACCTAGAGACGCCTGGGTGGCTCAGTGGGTTAAGCCTCTGCCTTCGGCATGGGTCATGATCTCAGGGACCTGGGATCGAGCCCCGCATTGGGCTCTCTGCTCAGCGGGGAGCTTGCTTCTCCCTCTCTCTCTCTGCCTGCCTCTCTGCCTACTTGTGATTTCTGTCTGTCAAATACATAAATAAAATCTTTAGAAAACCAAAAATCCCATATCATCCACCTAAATGGGCATGAATGCACCAAAGAGGATTGTTTTATATAAACTAAAGCATCAAATCTGGGTCCTATTATTCCTGTGTTCCTTGTAACCCCATAATTTTAAAGTGAGAGAAAATTACCATTGAAAAGTTTCCTCCCCAAAATTATTAAATAAAGTTTCCTATTTCCACATAGAAAACTAGATATATAACAGCAACATACAAATGAGTCATTGACAAAACTGCTGAGACTTTTTTCTTTCTGCTGCCTTATGTCAGGATATGTATTAGTTTCCTGTGGCAGCTGTAACAAATCCTCACAAACTTAGTGACTTGAAAAAACAAAAAATTATTTTCTCACTTATGGAGTCCAGGAGACTAAAATTGGATTTCCCTCAGCTGAAGTCAAGGTGTTGGCAAAGCTACCTCCTTTTGGAGGATTCAGGAGAGAATCTAATCTGTTTCTTTGCCTCTCTGGAGGCCTCCTGCATTCCTTGGCTTGGGGCCCCTTCCTGCCATCACTCCATTCTCCCATTCATTCATGAAATTTTCTACGTACTTCGTAGTCAAACCTCCCTCTGCTTCCCTCTGCTGAGAATACTGGGGAATATATTTAGGGCCCAACTGACAATCCAGATTTCAAGATCCATAATTTCTTCTCTGAAGAACCTGATTTAATCACAGTCACAAAGTCCATTTTGCCCGGAGGTAACATCCACAGATTCTGGGGATCAGGTCTGGACATTTTTTTTTTTTTTAATTTGTTAGAGAGAGAGTGAGCACAGGCAGACAGTGGCAGGCAGAGGCAGAGGGAGAAGCAGACTCCCCACGGAGCAAGGAGCCCGATGTGGGACTCGATCCCAGGACGCTGGGATCATGACCTGAGCCGAAGACAGCTGCTTAACCAGCTGAGCCACCCAGGCGTCCCAGGTCTGGACATTTTGGGGGATCCATTATTCAGCTTACCGCAGGACAGTTAACATTTTTTTTAAAAGATTTTATTTATTTATTTGACAGAGATCACAAGCAGGCAGAGAGGCAGGCAGAGAGAGAGAGAGGAGGAAGCAGGCTCCCTGCCGAGCAGAGAGCCCGACTCAGGGCTCGATTCCAGGACCCTGGGATCATGACCTGAGCTGAAGGCAGAGGCTTTAACCCATTGAGCCACCCAGGCGCCCCGACAGTTAACATTTTACCTTGAATGTTTTTTTTTTTTTTCAGCAGAACTTTGCTGGTATACATTCTTAATTTAGGCCTTTACCAATATTTGACATTCATTCAAAAATTTTTAACTTGAGTATAGTTGACTATATTAATTTTTCATATTTGCCTTTTCCTTCTTGATCAATATTCTGCCCAGAAGGTGTCCTTTTATCCAAAGATCCTGTGGTAGAATAAAAATACTTTATGGGAATGGACAAGTGACTTTGGTTGAGAAATTAAAGAAAGTCAATACAGGAGGGAATCATTTAAACTAGAAAAAGGATTTGAGGACACCCTGCATGATCAGTGTGAGACCAGTAACCATTTAAAAGAGGCACAAATGTTCTGTCAACAGAAAAGTGACAGTTTGCCTTTGTGCACGCATGTTTTTCTTCAGTAGACAGTTTCGATGTTTTTGAGGAAACAGCTGTAAGCGAAGTTTCCCTTTCATAAGCCCATTTCCGTAATGTCCATTTATTTCTCTTCAAGGGTTTGCAGTGATGGTTCTGGGATTTAGAAACAGGATTATTTTCAAGGTGATCATTGTTTCTCCTGCTGCTTTCCGTTGGGAAAAACTCTCTGATGCACTTTCCTGTAGTGCAGCGTCATCACATCTACCCAAGGATGTGTGTTTGCTTGCGACCATGTGATCTGTAGGAGGAAATGAAAATGATTTAAAATTGGGAATTCTAAAATTGTACCCACCATCTACCTTCTGTAAGAATTCAGCTCATCTTTAAAGGCTAGCTTGGGCTCTAGCTCTGGAAACCCTTTCCCTTTCCCTCTTCCGCTTGAAGTGACACGCCCTTATTCTGAGTTCCTGTGGCCCCTGTTTATACATTTGCCAGCATTGTCCATGAACACATGGCATGCTTTCATTCTTACCTTATGATTTGTGTGACAACTAACAATTCATTGCATAGAATAAGCATCCAGTAAATGCTGACATAACTGATGTATCAGCACTGGAAGACCTTGGAATTATCTCTGCCATTGTCATCTCTTCTGGATCTCAGGAAAGCCATGCCGAGCACTGAAACTGTGATTTGGGCACTTGGGTCCTAGAGTTTAACTTCCAACCTCATGTTCTTATAAGATGCCTTCTTTCTACATGTTAGAACTGTGGCAAGGTCTGGTTTTTGCTATGCTGAGCTTAAGAGAGTAGAGTACTAATATTACACGAGTCTTTAAAGAGCAATATTTGAGGGGCACCTGGGTGGTTCAGTGGGTTAAAGCCTCTGCCTTCGGCTCAGGTCATGATCCCAGGGTCTTGGGATCTAGCCCCACATCGGGCTCTCTGCTCAGCAGGGAACCTGCTTCCCCCTCTCTCTGCCTGCCTCTCTGCCTACTTGTGATCTCTGTCTGTCAAATAAATAAATAAAATTTTTTTTTTTTTAAAAGAGCAATATTTGTGGATTCAAAAGCAGACTCCTCTTCTGGACATTGTTTTACACTACAATAATACTGAAATCATAGTAGATTTTAAGGCAGTAGTGACCAGTTTAAATAAAACATGTGGTGCTGATTTAATCTGTATTCCAAGCATTTGTAGGACTTTTCTGCCATGAGTAGTCTGGTGATGATTTTTTCTCCTTCTCATTCCTAAGGTTTGCCTCATTCCAAAATCAGCACATGGGACCAATCCAGCAAGTGCTTACATGGCCGGCATGAAGATTCAGCCTGTGGAGGTGGATAAATACGGGAATATTGACACAGCTCACCTCAAGGCCATGGTACCCGTCTTCCACTGAACAGATGGGGGAGGTCTGGGTTGGGAAGAGGTGGTGGGGAGAAGGGACTGGATGGTTTATATCA
>RCUC01129039.1:0-30036 GCA_003697995.1 Taxidea taxus jeffersonii | reverse complement strand
TATCTTCCATGCCTTTTTCGAGCCCGGCTAGAACCTTGAGAATCGTCGTCCTGAATTCCAGATCTGACATATTACCAATGTCTGTATTGATTAGGTCCCTAGCCTTCGGTCCTGCCTCCTGTTCTTTTTTTGTGGTGAGTTTTTCCGCCTTGTCATTTTGTCCAGATAAGAATCTGCTGTTCTCCTTGTTAAGTGAACTTGGTCTTGGATGGATTTCTTGTTGATCTTCTGGGTGAGGGGCCTGTTGTAGTGATTCTCACGTGTCTCTGCCCCAGGCGGAATTGCACCGCCCTTACCAGGGGCCAGGCTAAGTAACCCTCTCAGTTTCACTTTCTGGAGCTTTTGTTCCCTGAAAGTGCTTTCTGTAGAGTTCCGGAGGATGGGAATGAAAATGGCGGCCTCCCAATCTCCGGTTGGGAGGAGCCGAGAGCTAGGGGCCCCGGTGTTCAGTGCGTCTTCAGTGAAAAGCATTTAATCACTCCCGTCTCCCCAGCTCCAGCTGCGCTTGGAGAAAATCGTGCGTAATCAGTCCCTTCTCACTGGCTTCTGGGAGCGCTCCGAGCTCACCCAGCCTGTGACCAAGTGTCTCTGTCTCTGGCAGAGTCCCACCTGGAGTCTCCGATCCCTGTAGATCCCTGAGCTCTCCTGGGTCGGAGTCTCCCCGGATCTTGTGGGGACCCCTCGCACAGAGCACGGGCCCGTGTCACAGACCACGGCTCTAGGAAACCTCGGCTCTGTCTCCGCAGCTGGTTTCCCTGCTCTAATATCTGTGAGCTCTGCGACACTCAGACACCCCCGATCTTTCTGTGACCCTGTGGGACCTGAGTCCACGCTGTCCCCACGAGGTCTTCACCCCAGTTTAGCCTCTGGAGTGATGTCCCTCCATGGAGCAGACTTTTAAAAGTCCTGATTTTGTGCTCCGTTGTTCCACTGCTTGCCGGGAGCTGGCCCCTCCCCCTGGGGTCTATCTTCCTGTCGCGTTGGATTCACTTCTCCGCTTGTCCTACCTTTTAGAAAGTGGTTGATTTTCTGTTTCTAGAATTGTTTTTTTTCTTCTCTTTGATCTCCTGTTGGATTCGTAGGTGTTCGGAATGGTTTGATAGGCTATCTAGCTGATCTCCTGCTGCCTGATGTCGTCTCAGCCTGCCACTTCTCCGCCATCTTGACTCCTCCTCCCTGAATTTTATTTTTTATGCTTACAAGTTTTTGTGTATTTTTATTCTGAAGATTAAAGTTTTTCATCAATTCTGGAAGATTCTTAGCCATTATGTTTTCAAAGATTGCCTCTGTTCTCTCTTTCTGGAACTCTAGTTTTATGTAGGTTAAATCTTCCCATTCTGCCCTATCTTCCCACACCTCTTTTTTTTCTTTTGTTTTGGTAATTCTCTCTTCTCTCTTCTAAGGTACTAATTCTTTTTCTCCGTTTTCAACTTAAATACTCTGTATTTTAACCTATCTGTTGAGATTTAATTTCAGTGTCACTAGTTCTTTCTTCATTTCTTCTTTCCCAGATTATTCTATTCTTTCATTATAGTTTCCATTTCTTCTCTAAGCTCTTTATTAGAAACATACTTATTTCTAACCTTGCTTAGCTTATTCTCTTATTTTAAATTCTTGTCATGATACATATTCCATTTTGTTGTATCTGCTGACTTCCTCTGATGGTGGATCATTTCCTTGTGTGGTAAGTAATTTTTGAATGTGAATTTATCTTTATCAAGGCTTAAAATTTTTTGGATGTATATTTATGGTGGTTGTGTGCAGCCTACCTGGGAGTTTTGCCTCTGCCTAAGGTCCTTGGGATTTTTAGATTATCCAGTCAGCTTGGAATTCTGGCATCACTTGAAATGACCTAAACTCTAGATTTTCTCAAGCTTGACATTTTAATTTCTTATGGGAACATCTTATTTCACTCACTTTTGAGGAAGGGCAAGCTTCCCTAATCCTTCACCAGGTCAAAGAGCTAATTTTTCTCTAGTTCTTTCACAAAATGTGTAGCCTTTCCACTATTTCCTTCCATGCATATATTTCAGAAGTACCTGGCTCATCTCTGCCCAAGATCCTAACTTTGTCTTCAACAGGTTATAGGATTCTACCTTCCCACTGTGAGTGTGTATAAAGGGTTTTGAAATTGGCCTGGTGTCAACATATGCACTTATTCTTACCTACCTCTTGCATCTGCAGATATGTTTTTCCTTTCTTTTCTTATTTTTTGGTATTTTATCCCCATGTTTTTGTGTATATAGTGACAGAAGATCTGCATTAGGTCTGCATTTAGTTTAATTGCTCCAACTGTTAACAACAAATCAAAATAACACACTAACTTAAAGTATGTTCTGTCCTCTTATTTTAATGAACATGGCTGAAAGTCTATAAAATGTTCAAGATGACAGACTTAATTATTAGTGCACATGTATTCTATTGATGTATCAGCTATATTTATATAAGTAATAAATATCTATATGATTATTAAGCTAATATTATAGAATTTAGTTTTCTAGATTTATTCAGCAAAATCACTGTTTTTTTTTAAAGATTTTATTCATTTATTTGACAGACAGAGATCACAAGTAGGCAGAGAAGCAGGCGATAGGGGTGGGAGGGGGGAAGCAGGCTCCCCGCCGAGCAGAGAGCCCGATGTGGGGTTCAATCCCAGGACCCTGAGATCATGACCTGAGCTGAAGGCAGAGGCTTTAACCCACTGAGCCACACAGGTGCCCCAAAATCACTGTTTTTAAACCAACATTTTCACAAAACTGATACTGATTTCATGGACTTGATCTAAAAGATTGAAAAATAAAATATAATTATAATCAGTATGCAGAATTTTAACATTTTCACCAAAATGTAAGTTAAATGTAAAAAAAAAATCAAAATTAAAATTGTATTCCTTTGTGTTCAAAAGTTATTTTTCTTCTAAAATATTTTAAAAATTACTTATCAAACTTAGGAGCCAACATAGAAATTAAAGCTAATGGATATCATCTTTATTTATTTTGTGAACATTAAAAGTTGAAGTTTTTACAAAAATAAAACTAATTTTAGGTTTCCTGTTCAATGACTGTTTAGCTACCAGTGTAAAGGGGCTACATCAAACTCATGTTTCATCTAGACCTGTATGTATACAAGTTCAGGGGTAATATAAATTAATATTACAAAATATTCCTCACTGCCTTACAGCTGTTGAAAATACTATACTTAGTTCATGGATACTGTTGGAACCACAAGTTGTTTCTGGAGAAGTAAAACAAAAACAAAAGTAGTTAGGCATTATGGGAAATGATTCTTCACTATACCAGCAGCTGTTGAACGCATTTCTCTCACAGGAAGAGTGTGGCAAGGTGACTTGTTTTATTGCTTGCCCAAGTGTCTCTGCACTCAGATTTTCCAGTCATTCCCCCCTCAGACATACCTGTCCAACATTTGGATACAACATTTGCTTTAATTTTTGAGCACGTAGGTAAAAGATGGGGAAAATGATTTCCTGGGTCCCGAACATTGTTAATCATGAGAATGGACATTTGGCCTTCTTCTTTCACTCTGCCGTCATTGAGTATCAGATTCTGGATGGTGGAGGGATCCATGTGTTCTCTGATAAATTTGTTCACCTTTATGGTATGTGGAGCCTTCTAGAGCGAGGGCAGAGGACTGCCTTGCCTGAATCTGAGAGAGTCACTGAACATCATCACCCTTTATTTATTTTATATTCCCTGTTTCTGAAGAAAAAAACATTACCCATCACTCATTATTTCCTTCTCCAGAGCAAATAGTATAACTTCACTTAACCCTTTGAGTTGGCCATTTTTGTGATTTTCTTGTAGTCAACATGTATAGCTTCGCCTGATCACCATCCATTTCTTTTTCCTTGGTTATAGCACTTTGCTGAGCTACATCCTGACTCTGGGTCACCTCCCTCATTACGTGAGGCTCCTCACAACCCTCAGCTCCAAGGGAAGATATATGACAAAAGTTCCTGGACAGAGTGGTTTTCTGGAACTTATGGGACAGAAGTATTCTTTCAAGATTATGAGTGCTAAGGCCATAGTGAGTTAGCATTCTAGCCAGTGGCCAACACAACTATTGTTTGAAAGGAACCAACATGGAAGAGAACAGAATCAAGACATCTCCTCTCCAAAGCACAGCCATACACACAAAGATAAAGCCTTTTACTGATGACATGTTTGGTTTTTCCTACTTCTACTCCTATGTTTTTGAATTACATGAGCTGATAAATTTTCTTTTGCTTAAGATAGTTTCAATTAGATTTTTATCACTTGCTACCAAAACAATTCTATTACCTCTTAAGTATTTAACTAACTGGATTTTTCTCAAGCAGATGATAGAGTTTAATCCATGAGAGAATTGCTTCCTATTTTCATAGGTCAGATTGCACTGATCTAGAATCACTTCTCCCCCCAAAGTTGGCACTGCTTTGCTGACTCATTTTCACAATTATGGCCTTCCCCTGTGTTCTGTAGTATTTATGTAAATCAGATAGTTCCTTACCTTAAATAGCTGTTATTTGTTGTGAGCATGATTCTTGAAAATAAAAATGGGTTAGAGAAGAAATATTTGGAACTAAAGTTTTCCTTAGGTGGCAACACATAGGCTATAATGCAATGGAAGTTTATATAACCTCTCACAGAGAGGTAGACTGGCATAGCACAGTGGCTCTTAAACTTCACTGTGCATAAGAATCTTCAGATGAGCCTGTTAAGTATACAGATTTCTAAACTTTATGCATAAAAGTTCTCTTTGGAGACCAACACTGTATATTAAAAACACAGTCCAAGGGCTGGCAAAATAATTTTTTTAAAGATTTTTTTAAAAAATTTATTTATTTGTCAGATAGAGAGAGAGCGCAGGAGCGAGCACAGGCAGACAGAGTGGCAGGCAGAGGCAGAGGGAGAAGCAGGCTCACTGCCGAGTAAGGAACCTGATGTGGGACTCGATCCCAGGATGCTGGGATCATGACCTGAGCCGAAGGCAGCCGCTTAACCAACTGAGCCACCCAGGCGTCCCGGGATGGCAAAATAATTTATGTGAGAAAAAAAATTAAGAACATTGGTTGTCTATGGGGTGGGGTGGGGATTGGCTGAGGAGTCCCTTGGGTGATGGTAATGCTCTGTATTTTGAGATGCATTTCGGTTGCATGGGTTTGTCAGAACTCATTGACTTGTACCCTTAAAATTTGTGCATTTCATTGTATTTCAGTTTATCTCAAAATAATAACAGTTGACAGTAATGTTGAACTCTCATTAACGGTATGCATGCTGACATGTGTAGAGCTGAAATGCACTGATGCCTGCAATTTTTTTTAAAAGAGGAAATCAAATGGATTAAATGTATTAGGATTAAGGGGATTGTGCTCATGACCTGAGATAATGTTGGTCAAGCATTGGGGACAATGACTAGTACCCAGAGATTATATTTTTGGAATGGCAGCTATGACTATCTGTGTAAGTATAAAAATTTGTTAGGGAAGCTACTTAGCACTAACTGCAGTGCTGGTGTCCACTGTGGGTTTGTCTTTTTTTTTTTTTTTTAAGATTTTTATTTATTTGTCAGAGAGAGAGAGCAGGAGCGAGCACAGGCAGACAGAGAGGCAGGCAGAGGCAGAGGGAGAAGCAGGTTCCCTGCCGGGCAAGGAGCCCGATGTGGGACTTGATCCCAGGACGCTGGGATCATGACCTGAGCCGAAGGCAGCAGCTTAACCAACTGAGCCACCCAGGCGTCCCTGGGTCTTTTTGTCTTTTTGTCTTTTTGATGGCTCTGCTGATCAGAGTCACAGAGGAAGAGAAGCAAAGAAAGTGCATCTTCAGCATTTTTTTTTTTAGGGGCAGGGTTTCTCTGACATAATCTTTGGTGGTTCTAAGACGGAATTACCTTTTTTTCTTAGGTCACTCCATCTCTGAAAGCAGTTGATCTGATACGCTTTAGTTTTCTGGCTTGTATTCTCCTCCCCTTTAAAACCGTTCCTCCGTTAAAGATACCATGACTGTGCTATACATGACCAACACCATCTTTAATATCAGTTTCCATTTTTTGTTTTTGCTGTTTTGGCAACCACCAGTGTGACATATTACCCCCGATGGCCACTCCTCAAGAGGGCTGAGTCTTCTCTAATTGACATTTACCTAACTATTATTTAAGCCTCAAGATTCCTCCGATTTACACCCTCTCCCCTCTTTCTGGCCTTTATTGTTCTTCGCATCTGTAACACACCATTTAGCACTTCAGTATTTCCCACTTGTATCAGTCAAGTTAGGTGGTAAATGACTTGATAGTTGGGGCCATCTTTTTTAAAAAAAAATTATCTATTTTTTACTTATTTTTTATTGTTATGTTCAGTTAGGTAGCATTAGTTTTTGATGTAATATTGAATGATTCGTTAGTTCCATAGAACACCCAGGGGTCATCACCACACCTGCCCAGTGGGGCCATATCTTGGAGAAACTTCATAGTGCATGCCAACCGAATCTATGCTATTGCTTGTCACAGACTTTTCTTTCCTGAGACATATGTCTCAGCTCAAGGAATTGTCAAAGTATAAAATAAATATTTAAAAATATAGATATTAATATATATTTATATATATTAATAATTAAAATAGATAAAAATTAGATATTAATATATAGATATAGATGATAAATATCTATATTATTTAGATATATATTATTTAGATATAAATATCTATATTATTATATTATTTATATAGATATTTTTATATCTATATATAGATATCAGTTGGTGGTGACTATGACTATCCTTTTTCCCCCCATTATTAGGACTATGAATGCAATTTATTGAATTCTCATACTTTTTTTCCCTCTGTTCTGTGCTAAGTGAAATATATTTTTTGGTAGTATGTAAACAACAAATGCAAATGAAGCAGCCCTTTTATGCTATAAATGGTATTTGCCTCCAACTGAGACATGTGGGAACTTGCCTACATTAATGGAAAAACACCACTAGTTTTTATTTTGCAAGTTTCTCTTTTAAAATTTATTGAGATCATCTCAGGCAGCATTAAACTTACATTCCAAAGATGACCTTTTCTGATTTTATTGTGGTCTTTTCCATGATACCTACTAGCGGATGAGCACATTTCTATATTTTTGTCATGAATAAAAGACAATGGAATTATTTAAGCACCAGCAGGTACTAAGAGATGCATGTATGTCTACTTCACTTTTTTTTCTTAATAGACACAGTTGAGATGTGAAGAGGAACAAAGCTCTAGACCTTATAGTCAAACAATTAACATAAGAGCACAATACATCAGTTTTTCCTTAAAAAGTCAGAATTTCTCCCATATTCCCAAAAGTGTGTTATTAATTCTCTTGGCATGTTATGCAGCAAAATGAAAGTATTTATGAATGTGGCTACTTCTTTTAACAAGTTCCAAAAACTGCTTCCTAAACTTGTGTTTTTATATCAATTACATACAGTAAGCACTGAAATCAACCAGAGGCCTGCAGAGGCCAACTTGAGATATTCATGTTAAATGTGTGCTGCTGCCTGCCAAAAGTGAAATGTGGATATAATTTTATAACACCATTTTATAATTAAAGTCATAAGTGAGGTTTCCTGCTATTGTTTAAAAATGTGTCATGATAAATTTAAATCAAAGGTATGGGCAAAGAAAGGTCTGCAAAGTAACAGATGAAGACAACTAAGATGGCACAGGAACATGGCCTGGTGCAGAAAAGAAACACATGCAAACAATTTTAGTGAAATAATTACATTTATTGGAGGTGGAGTTCTGTTTTCGAAACTATAACCACTTAGAAATGGTTTTCGTTCATGTCAGATTGAGGTTAACTTGTTGGTACTGTCTGTCTGTAGAGAGAGGTATTTTTATCAGCGGGGAAATTTAATACTTTGATTTAGTGATAACACCATGTCTTCTGACCCAATATCCACCAAAGTCCCTTAAAACTGAAGAATGTGACCCCAGTATGTGGAGTCCACAGTAGTTAATATTGGCAGATTTAGCAAATAAAAATGCAGGACATTCAGTTAAATTCAAGATTTCAATAAACAACTGGTATATTTTTAGTGTAACTATGTCCTATGCAATATTTGGGATATACTTATACTAAAAAAAGTATTTGTTCTTTATCTGAAATTTAAATTTAACCAGATGTCCTGACTTCTTTATCTGGCAAGTTTAACATTAGTAAAAATACAAATTTTGGCAATAGAGTTTTGTATTTTTATATCAAATATCTGAAGGAGAGTAAATTTGTGTTATCAGAAAAGATATAAGATAAATTTATTTTTGCACCATCAGCTTATTAAATTTCTAATGTTCACAGTTATGTGGATGAATGATGGTTTCTCTGTTCAGTGATGGGAATTTTTTTTTTTTTTTTTTTTGCCTTGCTAGTAAACACAACTCATTTAAAAGAGCTGCTCCCCAGAAGAGATACACTGATTCATATACATGGATAGATTTAATTGTTAGGACATTCCTGGCTTTAGTAAGTCATGTTCGTCTAATAGGAAGGCAGTTCCCAGTGTATCAATTCATTCATCTTGTCTCTAATACAAGCCATGTGTTTCATATAGGAGCTGAAAGGACATTAATCAGAATCTCCCCCCTTCAACTAGTCTAAGGGATGCAAAGATCTTGGTTACATCTCAAATGTCAAGATACGGGGAAACGGATAATAACATTCAGAGCATATCACTTGTAATTCATACCGTTGTTACAATTGCTGTGAAATATGTTGGGGATGGGGGGCAATGTACCATAAAGCGATGTCTATTCAGTGGAAATTGTGGCTGGAAGGGGCTGGAAGGCTGTATCTGCTTTTCCTCAGCAGACAAAACTCCCATTGAATCCATGAGAGGGCAGGAATTGGTATTCAAACTTATGTATAGCTTGATTGTCCCTGAAGAGTAAGAGAAGATGTAGTCATCTATGAGCTGATTTCCTTGTTACAGGTCAGTGGTTCTCAATCTTGGCTGCACACAGGAACCACATGGGAGCTTTTATAAAATTCCTAGTGTCTGGGGCACACCCTTGACCAGTTAAATTACAATCTCTTGGGCTAGGACCCACGGCATCAGTTGTTATGGAAACTCCCAAGGTGATGTCAGTGTGCTGCCAAGTTTGAGAACCACTGTATCATCACAGGAAAGGCTAAACACCTACTGACTTGTTCGCATTCTTGGCATTCGATTTCATACCAACTTAGGCTATATTTGGCAACTACTCTATATTTACAAAATTTTGCTATTTCATCATTATCACCATCTTATCATTATGATTATCATCTTTTATGCTTTTAGAGGAGAAACAGTGGTAAACAATTAGACAAGCAATTCGTAAGGTAAAAGGATGGAATGTACCAGGTGCTGGGTTAGAGAAGGCCTCCTCTGAAGAGGATATTTAAATGAAACTACGAAACAGTGGTTTTTGAAGTGGGGTCCCAGGACTGGCAGCCTCCATGTCACCTGGAACCTTGCTCCAAATGCAAATTCTCAGGCCCCACTCCCCCAACCCTTGAATCAGAGACTCGGAATGACAGCAATAGATAACTGGATCGACATCTTTTTTTTTTTTTTTTTAAGATTTTATTTATTTGACACAGAGAGAGAGGGATCACAAGTAGGCAGAGAGGCAGGCAGAGAGCCTGATGCGGTCGATCCCAGGACCCTGAGATCATGACCTGAACCGAAGGCAGAGGCTATAACCCACTGAGCCACCCAGGTGCCCCTGAATCGACATCTTTTATTAACTTTTCTATTTGTTAGTTAAAATATTTGTACATTTATATAGATTACTACAACATCAAGCATTAATACATTTATAACCTATAACCTGAACAGGGCAAGATCTTTAACAAATTTATACTTAACCTCTTTTCCTCTTTTGGTTTTCTGGCTACAGTTTTGAGATTGTTACTCTATCTAACATTATTCTGTCTCCACTATTTAGGAAATCTTGTATTAATAATTGCTTTGTGTCCTGTGCATATTACCAAGAGTTAATTTAGGTCGTTTTCTGTGACAGTTTTGTGAAAAAGTATATTTACTTATTGAGAGAGAGCAAGCGAGCATGGGAGGGGTGGGAAGGGACAGATGGAGAGAGTCTTAAACAGACTCTGCAGAGGGCTGTCACAGGGCTCGATCTCACAACCCTGTGATCATGACCTGAGCTGAAACCAAGAGTCAGATGCTTAACTGACCGAGAGACCCAGGTGCCACAGTAAGTTTTGTGGGTTTTGTTTTCTATCTCATTCACTACTATTCCAGATGTTCCATGTCCTTTTCTTGGGATTTATTTTTTCATTTCACTGGAGTAATTTTTCTTAGAGGATATATGAATATTGAACACTTTAATCCCTTGCCTATCTGAAGCCTTGGTTTTGTCTTCACAGATAAATGATGGTTTAGCTGGGAATGGAATTGTCAATTCTAAATAATTTTCTTTCAGAAATTTGAATACAGTACTCCATTTTCTACCAGGACTCCTTATTGAGAAGAGATTAGATGCCAAATCAATATTTGTTCCTTGTTTATAAGGTATTTTTTACTTTGGGGACTTTTAGTTTATCTTTTTTTTTTTTTTTTAGAGAATTTTATTTGTTATTTTTTAAAAGATTATTTATTTATTTATTTATTTGACAGAGATCACAAGTAGGCAGAGAGGCAGGCAGAGAGAGAGGAGGAAGCAGACTCCCCACTGAGCAGAGAGCCCAATGTGGTGCTCGATCCCAGGACCTTGAGATCATGACCTGAGCTGATAACAGAGGCCTAACCCATTGAGCCACCCAGGCGCCCCTTTAGTTTATATTTTAACATAATATTTTACCACATATCACTTAAAATTATTTCCACTTATCTTTGGCAGACCATTTTTAGCCTGATGGCTCAAGTCCTTTAGCTCAGCACTTCTTAGTTCCGTTATTTCTTTGATTATCCGTTCCTTCCCCCCATTATCTTTCTTAACTCTTTCTTGAATTCTTGCCAGATGAATGTTGGTATCTTGGAATTCTCTTCCATATTTCTCAAATTGTATTTTTATATTTTTAGTCTAATTTCTTTCTTTCCTTCTTTTCCTTCCCTCCCTCCCTTTCTCTCTTCTTTCCCTGTCTCTGTCTCTCTTTTTGTGCTAAGGCCTAAGAGATTTATCATCCAGGACAATATTTTGGTGTTTTTAGCCATATCCATTCTATTATTCAGCCCTTTTATTCAGTATATTATTTTGAAAATCAAGTTTTTAAAGTTAAAGAGCTCCTTTTTGTCCTCTGAATGCCTCTTTTTCTTAGTAGCCTGTCCTTATTTTATGAGTTTACTGTCTTCTCATAAGTCGAGCTTTAAAAATGTTCTCATCTATGTCTTACATTGTTGGTCTCTGCTTATATAATGTGTACTTTAGTATCTTCAAATATCTGGCAATGGTGACTGCTCATGAAAGGCGGACTAGATTGGTTACTGTAGGTATCATGCATGGTACCATCTGGAGCCCTGTTTCCACGGGCATATTTCTTTTTAAATTGCATGAACAGCAGAGAGGAGAGACAAATCTGAAGGAAACTGGGGGTTTCATTTAGCAAAGCATTCAGTTTAGCAAAGAGTTCACTCAGAATATCTGAGTCAGCTCAACAGGTGGACAGCAGGAACTCAGCTCCTGAGATAACCTCTCCCAATTTCTTCGAACAAGGCCCCTCCCTTCCTTGGCCAGAGGATTCCATGTAACATAGTCTCATAGGTGTTTCCTTTTGCTGACCCTATAAAAATGAGGAATGTAATGGGCTCAAAGTCCTATCTATAAGAATGTTGGCCATTTGAATACTTTATGTATGCCTGGCTTAAGCTGTGGATTAATGAGAGGTTTAGAGATTGTGTACAATTTACTACTTCTGTCCTTGCAATTTTTTTTCACTTGATAAACCAGTGTCACTTGATACTCTCTTTGGTATCTGTACTACATAGTATTCTGTTGTGGATCTGTGACCCATTTGTATGACAAGCAGGCTTGGGGAACCAAAGAAATCCCAAGCTGAGCTGGCTTCACTCCAGTCTTGGGATGGGGTTTACTTTCTCTACATTGCTGCCCTTTGTTTTTTTGCTCATATTTACTGTGGAGTTATGGAGTTATCCCTTTGGGCCTAATGTCTTCTCTGGAGCCTTGTCCTCACACTTTGTTTAGAAGATATTTATTGTAACTGCCCTAGATGCAAAGTGACAGCCAACAGCTCTGCACACAGGAGTCACAAATAGACATTGGCGTTTTTCATGTACCGTGGGAATGCATCTGGCATATCCAGGAGGCAGCATGGAGGGCAGTGTGACTGGAACAGAGTGGGAGGGTAGGAAGAGGGGATGGCAGACGGGTTGCGGGGGGCGCATGTAGAGCGGTGTAGGTCATAGGCTCTTACTGTGAGGGAGAAGAGTAGCTCTTAGGGGGTTTGGAACCTAAGGAGTGACTTGATCCTTTTATATTTTTAAAAGAATCACTAGCTGCTGGGCTGAGGATAGAAGCAGGGTATAAGCACAGGGAGGAGGGTAGCTGTTGAGCTCTGACCTTGTGTCCTTCCTCTCTGGCCTTGGTCACTCCATTCTATAACCACTAGCTTCATCATTGTTCTGCAAACATACCAGGGCCACTGCAGGTCTTTGCACTGGCTGTTCCCTCTGCCTGAAATGCATTCCCCCCAGATGTCCACATGTGTCTATTCAGCCCTTTACTCAAATGTCACATCCTCAGCAGGCCTTTCCTGGCCACCTTATCCAAAATCTATACCACTATTCCCCAGCCACACACAGACACAGGGTCACACACCTCCTATCTTCCTTCCCTGATTTACTCCTCCTTAGCATATTTAATTATCTGATATATTTGCATTTTCCTTGTTTATCCTGTGTCTTGCCCAGTAAAATGTAGGCTTCATGAGGTCGGAATAAGTGTGAAATGCCATTAGACACCCAGGTGGAAATATCTGGGAGGCAGCTGGATCTGAGTCTGGAATTTGGGAGAACAGTCTGAGCTGGAGATAGAACTTATGGGCATTATGAGGAAGGGAGGGCCGGAGGAAGGGAGAGGAGGGAGAAGAAAGAGAAAGAGAGGGGCACCTGGGTGGCTCAGTGGGTTAAGCCACTGCCTTTGGCTCGGGTCATGGTCTCAGGGTCCTGGGATCGAGCCCCACATTGGGCTGTCTGCGGGGAGCTTGCTTCCTCCCCTCTCTCTGTCTGCCTCTCTGCCTACTTGTGATCTCTGTCTGTCAAATGAATAAATAAAATCTTTGAAAAAAAAGAAAGAGAGAGAAGAGAGGAAGAGAGAGGAGGCTGGGAAAGTATTACAGTGATGAACTTTCCAGTTTACTCACTCATTGTGAATCTCCTTTCCTTCAGTGGGCTTCAGTTGCCACCCGCCACTCAGGTGGAACGTCATCAGACTGAGCGTGAGTCTAATGTTTAAAGATATATGCTATTTTCTGTATAGTGTGTATAGTTAATGCAAATCACAAACTTTTTCTGGTGCTCAAGTGAAAAATTATGATCTGTTCCAGTGCTGGAGGAAGAATGGTTAGCCTTATCAAGAGGCAGTCTATCTGTAGTCTCCATGTCCATTGAAGGTATTTCAAGGCCAATGATGACTGCAGGCAATTACTGCCTTACATAATGACCTTGAAAGAAACCTCCTCCAGGGCCTTACCAACCTACCTGGGCTGGGCTGGCCCTTAAGCTTAAGCAGGATTGCCCCAATACCTGTTCCCACTCCTGCTTTATTAACTCAGAGCTTGGAGAGTCTTTGGAGCTTTTGGGGGAAGAAGTTATTTTGCATATATATATATATATTTCCTCTGCAATTCTATTTTCAATGGGAATTTTTCTCTGTTCTGTCTTCTACATTAACCTAATTCCATCCGCTTATGTTTAAAAGATCTTGTGTTTGGGATTGTCCATTAATAAATTCTCATTGCGTAAGTTTCAAACCATAGAAAAATTACAAGAAAGGCCATCTTTGATGTTCACTCTAGAGTCGACTTGAATCTGCATCTTTTCCATACTCTATAAATGTATTTTCAAATATATATTTCAGGTTCTGAACTTTCCTACCCATATGTGCATGTATGTGTAATTTTTTTATGTGGTTCACCTATCCATTGGTCTGTTCGCTTTATTTAGAAACCACTCCAAACTCAGTGGCTTCAGAACAACATGTATGTTATTGTATTTCGTGATTCTCTGGCTTGACTGGGACTTGGCTAGTCTATTGACCTTGCTTGGACTCTGTAGATAAAAATATTCATAACAATATTCTCCATTTTACATGCTGGTCCAGAATCTTGCTACACTCTGATGGGTTGGTGAAGTCTATGTCCCCTCCTCTTAAGCTAGCTCTGCCATTGTGAATTGCTTAACTCATAGAGTGTTAACAGAAGAGATGCCATGTGACTTTGAGGCTAGTTTGTTGAAGGTAATACGCTTCCCATGGCTCTCTCTTAAGACACTTGCCCTGGGAACCCAGCCACCATGCCCTGAAGAAGCCCAGGCCATATGGAGCCTTGGTCTTGGCTGAGATTCCAGCTGATAGGCAGCATCAACTTACCAGCCACATGGTTGAACAGCTTGGATGTGAATCACCTAGTCCTCAGTCAGATTACTCCCGCAGATGCCGTAGAAAACATCACGTGGAAATGCCAACCTGGGCCCAAATTGAAGGTGTGTGAGTAAAATAAATGTTACTATTTTGAGCCACTAAGTTCTGGAGTGATCTTTTATGCAGTAGTAGGATAACTGGAATAGGCTCTCTTATAAGGGCAGCTGCAGTCAGAGAGTAGTATGGGATTGGATATATGGTGCCTTGGTACTCCTTAATGTAGCCTCTCTTTCCAGAATGAAAGTCTACACTCTTTACAGAGTAGCTCAGGGCTCCAGAAGGGAGAAGGTGGAAACTTCTAAGCCTTTTTATTGCCTGAGTTTAGATGTCCTAGAATGTTACTTCAGTCCACACTTGATTGGTCTAAGCAGTCACAGGCTCAGCTCAAGTTCCAGGGGAGGAGATGTATGCTCCACCTCTTGATGGGAGGAAGGAAGGACAGCATGTGTATAAAGAAGGGGAAGGAATTGATGGCCGTCTTTGGAAACCAGCTGCTGCACTGTCCCTCGTTAGGAGATTAGGTCCATGAGGGCTCCAGCCTTGCCTCTCCTGCTCACCTTTGGATCCTCGGCACCATTGGCATGTGCTATCTGTGAAAATGTTTATTACAAAAATGAGTGGACATACAGTGTAGAAGTGAAATTGTGGGACTTTTTGTAGGAGACTGTTTCCTTTGACCAGAATATATTCTTCTCTTTCTCCTCTTTCCCTGCACTGACTAATTCCCACTCCTCCCCAAACCTCAGTGTAAGTGCTGTTTCCTTCATGGCCCCAGGCAGAGCTAATTACTCTCTCCTCTTGGCTCCCTTCATCTATTGCTCATGTCTCATTGTTGTGTTGGGCATTTCTTAGTTTCCTTTTGGGAGGATCTCAAAGGGCAAAATCATATCTTAGTCATATCTTTGAATGACTTCCAGTGTCTGGCAGGTAGTATGCTCAGAAATAGAGCCATGGCTTAGAACAGATGAACACTCAGGAATGGAATCAATTACTTCTAATCCTGGACTCCACCACTCAACAGAGAAATAAAAAATTTGAAGTACATTTTCAAGGGGAGGTTGTGACTAAAGGCATTGGGGTAAGGGTGGGATGGGCGAAGAGAGACCCTTTTGTCAAGAAAAGGAAAGCCATTTCCAAAGAAAAATAAGGAATTCCCGAAATGTTAAAAGGAATTACATGCTCTTGCAACCATAGGAATCTCTAACCTTGCTGACTTCAAGGGGATGATAATAGTAAGAGGGGATGGTAACAGTGCTTATGATAATCTAAGGTTGGTGTGAGGAGTAAATGAAATAAAATACGCACCATGCATGAACCACTGCCTGCAACAGAGTACTTACTCAGGAAGTGGTAACCGGAATAATAAAACCTCCAGCAGTGTCTGCCACCTATTAACTGATCACTTTGTGCCAGGAGCCATCCTCAGAGATAATATGGATGCCAAACAAGGGGTGCTTCTTTGCTAAAGTAATTCAGCGTGAAGCAAGAAAGGAAGGGTAGCCTTTCCAGAAACATCAACAAGATAGTTGTACTTCAAGGAGCTGTTGCCTGCTGTTTTTCAGTGGCCCTTTCAGTGACTAGAATTTTCTCCAATGCAGGACGAAAGAGCCTTGGCTGATTTTGCAACTTGGTGCATGGGTGGAAAGCCTCGTACGTGCTCAGCTATCACCTCAAAGAGCAGAAAATCCTACGTCTGAAATGAAATCTCCAGTCCTAGGGTATCTAGCTCTTGGGAATTTGAAGCTTATTTTAGATAGCACTTCCTTTCCCTTATATTAAAATTAGCCTTCCTGTGAGGGTTATTCTGAATAGAAAGATGGCACAGACCCTGCCTGACTGCCCTGAGATGCCGGTGAAGGGTCCAGCAGGTGGGTTGTGGGATAGCCTGTCAAGAATACGCCACAGCTAAACCCTCAAGGTGTCTTGGAGAATCCGTCACCAGCTGAAATTGCTTTGTTTGCTATCTTAGATGGCCTATTCAAGGGCACATGGCCCAGGCAGACCTCTTTGCTAGCTGCCAGCTAATTAATTTACCTCCAAAATGCAAAATAATGCCTACTGTTCTCACTGTTTTTGCTTCTTCTTTCTTTTCCACCACTGTTTTTGTTTTTGTTTTTTTAAATTAACCTTATTTTTACCTTTGCTCACTGAAAACAGTTTAATGGCCATCTCACTTAGATACAAGTGAATTATTTGGCATGCAGATAATTAACTACATGTCTCTGAGTCATTCATGGCATCATGGAGATTTACTGTCACCTTATATGCAGTCTCTTACAATATTAGTAAATGTTTTTTTTAATTTTTTTTCAATATAAATGCTGCTTTTGGAGCCTGAGTTTATAATACAGAAAGAAGGCAGATGCCTTGTTGAAATAGGATGGCTCATTATACGAGTAGTACTGAGACACTGATTGATTTGTATGCCACAAATATTTTGTATTTTATAGCTGGAGATGTGTTGGCTGAAGGTACAATTAAGTTTTAAGCAGAACTGTTCCGTTAAATGTCGATCAATATGTAAGTAAAAAAAGTTACTTATTTTCTGAGATCTCTAGGGCAGTGGTTCTCAACTGGGAGCAATTTTGCCCTTCAGTGGACACTTGGCAGTGTTTAGAGACAGCTGTGGTTGTCACAGTTGAGGTGGGGTAAAGGGAAATGCTTTTGGCATCTACTGGGTAGAAGCTAGAGATGCTGCTAAACATTCTGCAGTACACAGCTCCTTGCAACAAAGAATTATTTGGCCCCAAATATCAATTAATTAACTGCTTGGGTGCTAGAAGTTCCATTGACAATGACTCTGGATTGCACCAGTTGGTTTAAATGTGTCATTTATCTCCCTACCCTATACTTTTGCAATATTACAGTCTTCTGTATTTCTCTAAGCCAATGTCAAACCCAAGGCTGGCACATATTTTGGACACTTAAATATTTATTCCTTAGATAAAATGTGACTCTTGGTGCACATTTGCTCAGTGAATGAGGGGGCTAACCTATCAGCTAACTGCAGTGTTCATGCTTCTTAAACATTTTGAACTTTCTGTTTTCTTCCCTTAGCTTTGGACAATTTTGCTCCTTCATGGGGCTCAGACTTCCAATTAATAAAGCAAGAAATTCTGTCGAGATAGGGGAAGATAGTAATGAAGCTACAGGGAGCAGGGAGGTAATTAACTAGTAATTCTCTGCTTCAGTACTGAGATTACTAGGCCCTCTGGATAACAGTGAGTTTATAAGGGCTTACATGTTTCCTGGCAACATTTATATATAAAATAGACTCATTTAAAAAAATCACAAGAGGGGTGCCTGGGTGGCTCAGTGGGTTAAAGCTCAGGTCATGATCCCAGGGTCCTGGGATTGAGCCCCACATCGGGCTCTCTGCTCAGCAGGGAGCCTGCTTCCCCCTCTCTCTCTCTGCCTGCCTCTCTGCCTACTTGTGCTCTCTGTCAAATAAATAAATAAAATCCTAAAAAGAAAATTAAAAAAAATCACATGAAATAAGCAATCTTCTCCATGTCCTGTAGATCTTTTATTTATCTTTATAGTTGGAAGCAGTTATCGAGTGCCTTTTATATATCAAGAACTAGTTATTTCTCCAAATTTTGGTGAGACCAAGAGACTTCATACAATTAGCTGGTGAGTTGTTCTGAAAGTGTTGGCTTATTCATGACCAGAGAGTTCCATCTCTTTTGTGGCCTTGGCCAGATTTTATGAAGTGTAGCCTCTTATTTGTTTATAATGGACTTTGAGATCCTTGGATGAGATGTATTACATATGTGTGAAGGATTAGAGGGCAGTTTTTAATAACAACAGGAATAATACTGCCTTGTACTGCTAAACTGTAGATCTTTTCTTCTAAAGATTTAAAGCCCATTACAGACATAATTTGATTGTTGCTCTATTGCAACAGTGTTTTTCCTTCTCTCCCTGTCCAGTCAGATTTTTTTCTTTATTAAAGATGGCACGAATACTTTCTCATGTTATGACCTCTTTGATAAACAGCTCAGGATGTTATAAAAGCAAAGCAGGAGATGTCTCAAGTAATTAGGGGCAGAAGGCTTGCTGATGCTTGGGTGTTAATGTTGCCAGAAAGCTCAGCTATTTGTGGGTTGCTCAGTATGTTTTTGTACAGATGTGTGTGAGGTTGAGTTTCAGCCATATGCCTGTGAAAGCATCAGGAAACATTTTGTCATGCTACTTCCTTGGGTGATCATTTATGACCGAAAGAAAAGAAAAAAGTCGTATTTCTGTCTTGTGAAATTGAGCTCGAATTCTGGGTAGTTTAGCAGTAATCAGTATATGCCTGGATCACAGTTGCATGGGATGGTTTGTATTATATACCAATGGCAACTACTGCTCTAAATATGGAAATTAAATACTTTAGGTTCAGGCTGCTTCGAATCTGTGGGTCGGAAACGTCTGATCTTTTCCAAGATAAGTTTAAAAGTGTGTGGAGTTTTCTCTAGGGCTACAAATTCTGTTCACATTCATATGTATTTCTTTGGGGTTGGTCCCTTGAGGCCTCTTGGCAACCACCTTCCATAATATGGGGAGAGACTGAGATCCATAGGAATGCCCTCCCCCTCTTCGCCCCAAATCAAAACGTCCTCAGAAGATTACCAGAGTGTGGTTGATCTAGATACCAAATCGGACAGTTCCAAGCCTCAAAAGATGAGTATCAAACAATACTTGGCTTCCTTCCCTCTAGGCATGAGACATTTACATTTACCCCAGAATCAGTTCGTAATTTGGAAGCTTCTTATGTTACCGACAGTCTCAGATCCTGCACCAAGTTTCTCCTCCACTCTCCTAATCATAAGTAGTCATGTATGGTATTATGGTTGCAGTCTTGATGCTTCTATTCTCAGCCTATCATTCTGGATATATTTCACAGAATCTCGGCAGCTGTGGAACAGTGCTCTACTACGTACAAGATGACCAGAGGGAACTCACCTAGTAAACTACAGGGCTTCCTTAATGTGGCCCAATCAGTGTCTGTTACAGCTCACTTAAAAATTTGTGAAAGGATGAAATTGACGTGCTAGCTCAGAAATTAATTTTATCGCCTTGCTAGAGAATCTGTCTGTGACCTTCTAGTCACCTAGCAAACTATGCTGTGCCGTCCTTGCCCTCCCCACCCACCTTAGAGGCCACGTGCAACCATGGTGGATGGTTTCTGTAACACAGTGGCTTCTTCCCTTGAGCACTTCTGACCGTTTTTCTGAGGGCTTGCTCCTCCTGGCTTGGGGCAGGTCACTCGTGTTGGGGAACCAAGCACTCTCAGGATTGACCCCCAACTACTGAGGGATAGAGAGGTGGTGGGTATGAACCCAGGTTTGCTCACCTGCTGGGTCTGTCCTGAGCTGTATTCTACATAATGTCAGAGAGTGTACCCAGTGGGCTTGAACCCGTGCATAACAGTCTTTCCTCATCCATCTCTCTTCCTGCCCCAGCCTCTCCTTTGTGATTTTCTGCTATCACTTCTCCAGTAAGCTACCTGCACCAAATTCTTGTTTCAGGATCTATTGTTGGGGTAACCCAAATGAAGGCAGCATCTAATACAGTAGGCCCCCAGGGAGCCCTCCTCTTCTCCTCACCTTACATTCAGTGGGTTACTGACTGCTTTGGGACTCTGTTTCCTAAACAGCCTTCATTTGTCTCCTTCTATATTTCTAGAGCTTAGTTCAAATCCTTGTTGCTTATCTTACTTAATTACAGTGGCATTCTAATGGGTCTCTCCATTTAATCCATTTTTCCCCATAACTGGGCTTCCTAAAGACAAATATGATCCTCCTCCTTCCCCACTTTAGACCTTTCAGTGGCTCAGGCCTTTCATCACCTAGCCCTGGCTTCCTTACTCCATACCCTCCTTGAGTGCCATGCTATTGCACATGCTCTGTGACTACAAGGTAGGGTTTACATTCCACTTTTGCTCAAGCCCATGGACTTCACAATTTTAAAGACAAAATAAACCTCACTTTCTCTCTTCTTCACTGACCCCAGCCAGTAGTGGCTTCTTCAGTCCTATTGCTTTGCCTTGGACTCATCTCCATAGAAGCCTTTATCCCCATTTATGGTTGTGTGAATATACACATGAGTTCAGCTGTGAGTTTCTGGAGAACAGTAAGCCCATATGATTTCTAGCTCCTGGCTCAGCACCAGCCATGAAACCAATATCTGATCCTGACAAGGACAAGTTGGCCATTCACTTTGTCCTTTGGAAGTTTGCTCTGGGTAATGTGGTGGGGCCAAAGTTTGGGAGGAGACTCTCTGCTAACACCCAAGAATTGCCTAACGAAGAGAGACAAGTTGGTGATGATGGTTACATGATCCAGAGATTTGGTGGGAGAATGTGATTAAAATAATGGCTAAATATTTTTATCTCAAAGTGTGAGTTTGGCTCTGTCAGTTAGGCACCTGATTCTTGATCAAACTCAGGTCTTGATCTCAGAGTCATGAGTTCAGGCCCCACACGGGGCTCCATGCTAGGCATGGAGCCTACTTAAAACAAATAAACAGGGGCGCCTGGGTGGCTCAGTGGGTTAAAGCCTCTGCCTTCGGCTCAGGTCATGATCCCAGTGTCCTGGGATCGAGCCCCGCATCGGGCTCTCTGCTCTGCGGGGAGCCTGTTTCCTCCTCTCTCTCTGCCTGCCTCTCTGCCTACTTGTGATTTCTGTCTGTCAAATAAATAAATAAAATCTTAAAAAAAAAAAAACAAATAAACAAAAAACGTGACTGGTGCTTCATTGTTAGACCTACTTATCCTGCCATGTTTAATTTCTTTTGAATGGACATACTTCTAAGCCCTTGCTGAACAAGGAGGGGAGAAGAGAGGGGAAATGGGCAGGAAACTTAGTTCTTTGGGATGCATTTTGACCCTTTCCAGATTTAATTTGTTAAGACCCAGAGTCATTGAAGTCAAATGAAAGAAAAAATTATAAAGTAAAATTAAGAAAATTTAGTCCTGTCTAACCTTGTCTTATAAAGTTAAAAAAAAAAAAAGCAGTGTTTGATTCTATTTAATCTTGGCTTGAAAGATACCTGGATTTCTCCTCGTTACTTGTATCTCCACGGGAGGAATATTATTTGAATCAGCTGAAACATCCGGCTCTGTTCCCTCTGAGGGAGTACTTTTGGGGAGGATACAGTTTTCCTGCCATTTTGGCATGGGCTTTTGCTCCCTTCCCTATGGAAACCTCTCCATTCTGGAAGCCAGAGTTCCATCTACTGTACCAGGGAAGGGATCAGGCAGGCAAATTCACCATAGTCTACGTAGTCACATGGTCTAGAATGAGGTGTTGATTCTAGTTCTTTGAAGCTACACCCCATAACTTCAGCCTCACCCCCTAGAACTTCCTAGTGTCAGTGTCATAGGGTGGAATGGAGAAAGTAGGACACTTCACGGGCATCTCTATAGAGGCTCTATGAGTGTCTGTGTGCTGAGAAAGGGCAGAGACACCAAGCAGGGTCAACTGTGGTCGCCACAGCCAGCTCCTAGCTGCACTGGAACACACGGCCACACTCCGTGGTGGCTGCTGGGATATGTCTCCCTGGCAGGATGGGAAGCTAGATGTTCCCAGCCTTGCAAGGGGCTGGGAACTTCTTTTTAATTGGGTAGAGCCCTGAGGCCTGTGCGATGGGATATAGGCGTACCCTGTAATACAAATAAAGCCACAGGTGTGGGTCTACCCCGAGGAATGGAGACGGGAGATATTGGCCAAGACCAGGCAGAGAGGAGGCTGGGAAGCTGCTGCCTGTGAGCAGGGCACAGGGGTCCAGTTCCCACGCACAGTGAGTGGCCTGTCTCCCTGCCTGTGTTCCCAGCAGAGCAGGCCTCACTGACCCAGCCCAGGGTTTCGCTTTCTGGTATTGGTTTCCTCACTCTTTCCATGGGGAGCCTGGTGTGCCCTGTGCTTTCATGTTTTTTCTCAGCCTGTCCAGGCCCATCTGAGCTTGCAAGGTGGTGAGTCCTAGTCCTTTGCCTTTGACCTCTACATTCCATCTCTGCTCTCAGATAAAGTCTATCTTTTAAAAATGAAAAGCGAGGACTAACAAAATACATATATTCTGTCAATGATAATAATACTTTTCTTTATTTTGATCTGTTTTGAGAAGGATCAGATATTTCTTTCTTTTCTTTTTTTTTAAAAAGATTTTATTTATTTATTTGAGAGAGAGAGCGCACAAGAAGGGGGGAGAGGGAGAAGAAGGCTCCCCGCTGAGCAAGGAGCCTGGATTCGGGAATCAATTCCAGGATTCTGGGATCATCACCTGAGCCAAAGGCAGGCGCTTCACTGACTTAGACACCCAGGAGCCCTTCCCTGTTTTTTTTTTTTTTTTTTTGATTGTTTGTTTGTTTTTACTTTTTCTAAAGAAGTTTGTAGGAAACTTAAAATTGTACCTGTGGCTCACATTACGTTTTAGTTGCACAGAGCTCCTCCAAATCTTGTGCTCACTGTTTGGGGCAAAGAAAGGAGAGAAGCACAGTGCTGCTGCTCTGACAGAGTCCCCAAGCTTGTGGGGGTATTTGGCTCCTTTGATGCTGGTGCTCACAGACCCTGTGGGTGTCCCTGCAGAGCACATCTGCATTTTAGTGGAAGCCAGATGCTTTCCTCTGGTGGTGGGAGTGCAAGCATCCCTGACCCGCTGGGGAGAGCATGTCTGCTCTCAGGAGCTGGGTTGTAGAGGCCCAGCCTCCCTGCTTCTCCCTGGTATAGCGCGCAGAGCAGAGCAGAGCCCTGAGCAATCAGTAGCTGCTCAGTGATTACATGTGTTTGGATCTGAGAGCTTTCTGCCTGGTGTCCCTCATCACGTGGGTGGTCGTCTCCTCTGCTTTTTCCAAATGGATGCCTCCCTTCTATTGCCACGCCTACCTTGTCACCAGCCTTACCAGGCCACCCCCTTTCATGACTCTCTAAGGACCCCTTTTGTGTCCCAAGTCTTCACCAGAGCCTCCCCCACCTCCCACTTAGATCCCACCTCATCTTTCCATCTCCACACTGGCCCAGGGACCCTCATGCTCTAGTAAGAATCAGAGTCCCCTGGCTGACCCATTCATACACACGCTGCTGGGCCCCACTCCCAGAGCTTCTGACTCTCTGGGCCTGGTTTGGGGCCCGAGCATGTGCATTTCCAGCAAGTTTCCAGGTGAGGTAGAGACTGCTAGTCGAGGCCCACACTTTGAGGATCGTGAGTCTAGCCTGATGACCTTCTGAAAACACAAATCTGATTGTGATGCTCTTTTCTTAAGACCCATCTGTTCAGAGCTTTCTGGATAAAGTGCAGAATTCTTGGGGCCCTATCCTATAGCCTTTTCTTCCCCCACTGTGCTTGCGGTTTTCCTGATGGACCAGACTCTGTCTCACCTCTGGGTGTCCTGCCAGCTGCACGCTTTCCTTTTCTCCATACAGACTATCTTTCCCAGGCTCCTGTGCCTGCCACCTTCCTCCTGGGTTGGGCCAATGGGCAGTACTGGTAGGAGATGGGAAAGCAGGAGGGGAGAAACCAGGTCAATTTCTCTCTCCTTACCATGCTTTGAGCAGCGCCTCCTGCCATTGCTGTGTCTTCTCCATGGCTCTGGCTTCTGGCAGACAGGTCTCCCCTGTGGTTGGCTTCTGCCAGATCACTCTGGCCCTTGGGCTCTGGAAACACCACTTCCTCTTGAGGTCCCTGCTGCCCTAGTGGTAGAAGAGGCTTCTTGCTGTCTCAAGCACCCCGGTGATTCTCTGTTCATGTTTGGCTTCTTAGCTCTTCTGCTGTGGTGAATGCATAAAGGTTATATCACTGATGTCCAGTAGACCTTTCTGTTGTAATGGAAATCCTTTCTATATCTGCCCTGTCTCATATGGCAGCCACCAGCCACATGTGGCCACCGAGTATTTGAGATATGGCTAGTACAAATGAAAAACTGAAATTTTAATGGAATTTAACTTAAAGTAGCCACACGTGACTACTGGCAACTAGTGCACTGTATTAGACAGTGCAGGGGAATAACCTACTTATGATGCGGCCATTGAAATTTAGGAATAGATTCTGAAATTGACATTGAAAAAAGAAGAGATTTTCTGTGCTGTACAATATGGCCTTGCTGTTTGCACATAAGCTTGCCCCATCTATCTATCTATCTATCATCCATCTATCTATCACTACAAGCACCTATCACTTTTCTCTATCACAGCAAAAGCAGAAAAACAAAAAGAATTTTGTAAGAAATGTCATCACATTTATATAGATAAAGCACATTCATACTTTATCATTTAGATACTACTGAGCAAGATTTATGAACTCTCTGTTAACACTATGATGTAATAAGATGTTTTAAGAGTACCTGGCGCTTGTTTTAGTCAGGTATGATAAGACGTACAGAAACCAAAATGACGATCATAAAGGAGAAGGGATCCCTTTTGCTGCGGGTTGGCTTGCATCTGCTTGTTTCTTCTCTCTCTAACATTTCTTAGACTTCTGTCAAATGAGAGTAGATAGGCCTTAGCTGAGGGCCAAAGGTGTTTGCTCCCCTTTTACACTCATTAAACATCCCTGGTCCGCTGGCAGTCACCACTGTGAGGACAGATTCCTAAGGACATGGAATGTCATCAGAAGCCAAGTGACCATTCATTATAGGAGTTGATCCAGCGGAACTGACCCTACTACACTATGCTATTGCTTCTTCTCTCCATGCCAAGCTTGGAGGTCTCTGCCACGGGCCAAGTGTATTGCCCTTGGCACCTGATACCATAATCTGTGGGATTCATATCGTTTCCCAGGAGAATCTTGCTGTAAATAAACTGTGCCCCCAATGGGAGCTGTTTATGGCATTTGGGACTTTCCTGATTCTTGAGCCAACCTCGGGAGCAACAGTGCCACATCTCCATCCTGGGGTCTCCAGGGCTGTGGAAGAGTACATCCACCTCCCATTTTTCAGGATCCGGGAAAGCTCATGTATTGTGTTTTTTCTTTCTTCTCTGGTCTTAGCTGGATTCTTGTGGCTGTTGCTTCTAGATTAATATAACTGCTCTTTTACAGAGCACCCATTTCTTTTTAAAGATTTTATTTATTTGGCAGGCAGAGATCACAAGTAGGCAGAGAGGCAGGCAGAGAGAGAGAGAGAGGAGGAAGCAGGCTCCCTGCTGAGCAGAGAGCCCGATGTGGGACTCGTGATCCCAGGACCCTGGGATCATGACCTGAGCTGAAGGCAGAGCTTTAACCCACTGAGCCACCCAGGCGCCCAGAGCACCCATTTTTGCATGATTTAGTGCTAAGAATGACACAAAACAAGCCAAAGGACATAGCAGCAATTCTGGTGGCTGCATAAATTGGCCAAATCAACTTCTTTGTGCCTATTTCTTCAATTATAAAATGGAGATAATAATAAAACCTAGCTCATAAGGTAGCTATGAAGGTTAAATGATTGGCCTTTTGTTAAGGTAGTGCATTTATAATTCAAGACAGATATGTGATGCCCAATATGTAGAAGCTTGCTGGAAAGGAATTAGTAAAGTAAGGAGTGAGTTTAGGATAAGTCCTATAAAAACTCATGTGGGATTTTGAGAGTTTCCCTTACTGGAAAATAAATCCCTTAGGGGCTCTCCCCTAGAGATCCATATCAGATTTCATGTTAAACTGAGAGTATATATTGGAATCTCTCACTGTACCATGTGCTGAATCTGGTGTTCTTAGGAGTTCTGGAGAAAGGATCAAGCTTTGATAATCTGTTCTGTGTAGGTAAATCAACACAGATAGCTGTCGATCCTATGCTGGGCTCAAGTCCATGAGAACAAGATTCGGTGGACAAGGGTTCCTAACCACAAATGAGCATTGGAATGGAACATCCACTCTGTGCCAGGCTTCCAGACTCTGCTTTCTTGACTCCTAGGTGTCTCCAAACTGCCTGCTGAATTTGAGCCTAATCTCCTCTAATCTCAGTTTCCAGATTTATTACCTGACTTCCGCCCCCAGTAAAATGGCTTTATTGATTTCTAACTACACAATGAGAAAGGAAGATTCACTATTTAGGCTTTCTTTCTTTCTTTTTAAAAATATTTTATTTATTTATTTGACAGAGAGACAGAGCAAGAGCACAAGCAGGGGGAAGAGGGAGAAGCAGGCTCCCCGCTGAGCAGGGAAACCGATGTGATGCCAGGCTCCATCCCAGAACCCTGAGATCATGACCCGAGTTGAAGGCAGTCACTTACCAACTGAAACGCCCAGGTGCCCCACTATTTAGACTTTCTAAGCTCCTTATAAACCCTTCTAACAGGGGATGTACAAGAAGTTTCTTAGCAGACTTACTCATTGCCAAACTCTGGAAATAAGCCAAATACCCATCAGTAGGAGAATGGACAAACTCATTGTGGTATATTCATCCAGTGGAATATTTTATCCACAATAAAATGGGAAAAACTGACACACACAGCAAAATGGATGGGATCAAAAAAAGATTTTGTTGAACAGAAATAGTTAGGAAAAAAGGAGTGTGTACTATATGATTCCATTTATATGAAAACTTATTACAGTGACAGAAATCAGAAGCTGTCTCTATTTGAGAACAGTTTAAAGGCAAGGGGCATGGGGGGGCTTCTGGGGTGCAAGAAGAGTGCTATGTCTTGACCAGTACAGTGTTTATATGGATTAAATGGCTAAATTCATTGAGCTGTAGTGTTGTAATGCTACTATATGTAAGTCAGACCCCAATAAAGACTCTTAGCATATTAACCATTATAATGGGGAAAACATTATGAGAGAAAGGAAAGAGAATATTTAATAATACTTACTAAATGAGAAACCTTTAATAGTAAGAATTCCTATATTATATGTCTTGCTGTACTGTTACATATGAGTTACTTCAGTGGCTGGTTAACTAAGGACCTTTTGTTTCTTTCTCTCCCTTGTAGGCCTGTGGGCCTCTTGATTTCAGTTCTTCCGGATACCTCAAGCAGAGCACCTGGGGAGAAAGCCAAGGGCTGAAATTTGCCTTTGGAAGGCAATGCAGCATAGGAAAGGACAGATTTGGGGTGGGTATCCTAAAGGCAGAGCGGGAATGGGGATTCTTGAGCAAGGGGTTTGTTCAGGGACAGGTCTCTGGTGAACCTCTGGGACTGAGGGCAGCAGGCTGGGGCCCAGAAAGAAGGTGGCCAAGGAGGTGTCCTGGACTGGGTCCCACCTCAGCAGGATCCCACAGAGAACTCCGGAGTGTGAATGGCACCGCAGAGTTGTTTCAGCTGGGGGGGGGAGGGGGTTGGGCTTTAGCATCTCTGTGTCTGTCGATCCTTGGGGGACTGCCCTGTGTACCCAGGAGCTGGTGCATGTATGTGTGTGGCAACTTCTAGGCATTTCTTGGCCAGGCAGATCCTGTCAGGGAGCAGCTGTGAGCAGTCAGCAAAGACAGCGGCTGGGACATGGGGCACCTCTCTAGTCAAGGGGACTAGGATGGGATACCAACAGTTCCTGCAGACTGTCACACAATGTGTGCAGCAGGTGTGGGAGATAAATTGGTAAGCCATTTCAGGTGACCACAAGGCAAGGGAACTGGGGAGTGCACATGGAAAGTCCACAGAGCCTCACGTCAGAGCACCATGCGAAGATTGGTGGGTGGTGGACTTCCTTTAGAGAAAGTGGGATAGGCCGGCACCTGTTTAGAACTTGAAAAGCACCCTCTAAATAGACAGCCAAGTTATGTATTCCAATTACAGACACTCTAAGTAGTCTATACTTTTTCTTCACCGTATTTATCACAATTACAGTTAAATTATAATTACTTCTGCACTTAATTTTATCCCCTCCATAGTACTGTAACAGCCATGAGGAGGCTCATAATATTACTAAAGCACCTCTGGTCTCCAAAGCCAGGCACCTAGTAGGTGCTCAATAAACAATGATGAATGAATGAGTGAATGGGCTTGGAAAAATGGAAGGGAGGTGCTTGTAGAGGTGACATCTTTTATCAATTATTTCATTACCTGAAATACCTTCTCTGCTGCCCACACCAATCCTGTACATTAGAAATTTAATGCTCAGCTCACTACCTTCCTCTATGAGGTGTCCTCCCCCCAATTCCTGCACAATATCATCTAACACTAATGAATATGTGAAGTCTGCAAGCCTTGCTTTTCCAACTGCTTTTATGTCTTTCCCTGTAATCTGACTCATTATGGGAAGGATATGGATAGAATTCTTTTTGATGATCAAGTTCATGTCCTGCTTCTAGTTTCTAGGATGCTTCTTGTGCCATTTCTGTTATTTGCACAGCACTTCCCCCAACCCTCACTGACAAAAGTATTTTAAAAATCTGCTTCAGAGTCATACCTTTTACTCTTTGACCCAGTTGGAAGTCATCCTTTTTCCTCTGAGTTCTACAACCTTGAGGACACTTACTTTTGCCTCTTTGGGAGTCCAGACCTGTGGCTCCTTTACAATAAGACCACACATTGAGGGACACCTGGGTGGCTCAGTGGGTTAAGCCGCTGCCTTCGGCTCAGGTCATGATCCCAGAGTCCTGGGATTGAGTCCTGCATCGGGCTCTCTGCTCGGCAGGGAGCCTGCTTCTCCCCTCCCCTCTCTGCCTGCCTCTCTGCCTGCTTGTGTGATCTCTGTCTGTCAAATAAATAAATAAAATCTTTAAAAAAAAAAAGACCACACATTGAGCTTCTCAGTGCTGTGTAAACTGTCAGTGCAAAATAAATGTCTTCCGTACTGTTAACATAAATGTGTAGATGTCAAGCAATCAGTCAAGATTATAGATTGGCTTGCAATGACAGGGTTGGAAATTGGGCATCAGGGAAGATGAATAATTTATTTTGAAGTGTCTCAAGTTCAGAATTTAATATTGAAGAAGAGAGATGGCAAGGGAAGAAGCGTGTCTGAGAATTGTCTTGCTGCCAATTAATTGGGATCAAGAGCACCCCAGTGTGGGATAGAGTATGGTTTCTCCATGATTTTTCTTTTCTTTTTCACATCTAGTTGGAGTGATATATGCCAAACCTGGGTGATAGAGACCTTCCCCTCTAACTTCACCAGTCCCACATTTTAGGGTGATTCTTCCCAGAACTGAGTCATGTGGTCTGTGGTCAGCATGGCCCAGCCTGTCTTACCGGATTTGGCACAGATGTTGATGATCGCCCCTTCAGCTTCGAAACAAGGGTTTATAGTGCCAGCAATTCATGTTAAATGAAGCCCGTTTCCTCTATAATGTGAGAGCACTTTCCTGATCACTCTTTAATCAAAACAGATGTTTTGAAGTGGCCTAGAACAGGATATGGAAAATTTGGCCAACAATCAAATATGGGTTCAAAGGGAGATCTTTGATGGTCCCCATTGAGCTGTGGGCACTGTCTAAAAATAGCATACTGATAATGGTACTTTTTAAAATAATTTTTTATTTTTTTATAAACATATAATATAACCCCACCACCCTCTCCTGACAC
>RCUC01129037.1:0-22570 GCA_003697995.1 Taxidea taxus jeffersonii | reverse complement strand
GTGGAGGGACCTGTCTGCCCTCGGGGGGACAAACGACCCAATGCTGCGTCTCCATACCCTGAGGCAGAGTTTCGTGAGTTTGTCTTTTTGGGTTTTGGGTTTTTTTTTGTAAAGGGCCAAATAGCAAATATTTTAGGGTTAGGGTGTCTGCCATGCTTGCAGTCTCTTTTGCAACGTCTCCACTCCGACATCAGAGTGCACAGTCGTCATAGGCAGTACTGAAATTAAAGAGCATGGCCGTGTTTCAGTAAAGCTTTATTCAAAAGAAAACAGCAGTCCAGGAGCGCCTGACTGAAGACCCTGCAGCCCTTGATCTCGAGGTCATGAGTTCGAGCCCCACGTTGGGTGTAGAGATTACAAAAAAAAGAAAAGGAAAAGGAAAGGAGAAAGGTAGCCACAGCAGAAACAGCAGACTGGATTTTATCCCTTGTCTGCCCTTTGTGTTAAGGGTTTCATTTGATCTACATGTAGTGATATGACAATTTCTCCGTGATGCATTAGTTTAAAAAAATAAAGCCGGAGAGATGCCTGGGTGGCTCAGTGTTAAAGCCTCCGCCTTCGGCTCGGGTCATGATCCCGGGGTCCTGGGATCGGCCCCGCATCGGGCTCTCTGCTTGGTGGGGAGCCTGCTTCCTCCTCTCTCTGCCTGCTTGTGATCTCTGCCTGTCAGATAAGTAGGTAAAATCTTTTTAAAAAATAAAGCTGGAAAGCAATGTATTATACAATGCAAATTTGAAAAATTTTATGTTCAATTACATGCACATGAAGTCAGCTCTCATTACTCACGATTGTCCCCTTCTAGAAAGTCGCCGTGAACAATGAATTATGAAATGCTGAACCAACGCTCCTAAGAGAAATAGCTTTGGGTTCCTGCAAGCGTCTGGTCACAGCTACTCAATATAGAATCTTGTTTTATGTGTGTTTGCGTTTAAAGGCCCCTTATTTAATATACATCGTTGACTCATGAATGTTGCACTCACAGCCAGCAGGACCGCCGCTCGCAGCCGAAGGAAGCTTGTCCAACACACGTGTTTTCTCCACAGGACCCGTCATAGCCTTCCCGGGCTTAGGAGCTCAAGACAACACTTCAGCACCATGTCTGGGGGGATTTTCAGCAGAAAAATCACCAGCAAATGCCTGAGAATGAGAAAAACATGGCAGGAAGCTGACCACGTAGAGGACATTTGTGTCGAGTATGAGCCGAGACGAGGAGGCAGAGTGCCACCTGTCTGACCGCAGCCATACCAACGTCCAAAGTGCCGTCCGGGTCACAGGTGTGGATCTGGGGTCACAGGTAAATTGTAGCTCGTAGAAAGATCTGCGCATACGGACCCCGGGAGTAGTGAGGACTCTGTGTACGTATGTGTTCGCCCATGCAGAGGGAAAAGATTGAGACAAGAGCGATGCACACAGGGGTCACTTCTGGGAAGGAAAGGGGCGCGGGGGGCAAGGGGACAAGGGACAAGGGCCGCGTTCAGTGTCTTCTGGCCGCGCTTTGCAATGATTCTGTTTCTCGCAGGCCTGTGTACTTCCCTGCAACTCCGAACCCCTTGAAGACTTTTAAAAATCACTGCGAACGTAGCTAGCTTGCTGGTCAGTACATGTGAAAATGAGCTTAGAATCAGTTTCAACATTTAAGCGAGTACCCATGGCCGTCCGCTGCGGGGTGGACGGACAGCATGCGGTCTGTCCGCTGACGCGAACGGAGACCAGCGGTGCCGAGTGTGGCCCTTGCTCACGGTCCGCTTAGTGAAAGGCGCCGGCGCGGGGGGCCACGCACGGTCTCGCTTACTTGAGACCCCGGAATGGGCGAGTCCCCACGGGCAGAACGGAGAGTAGCACTTGCCGAGAGCTGGGGGTTTGGGGGGGAAAGGGGGCTGGGAGAGTTCCTTTTAGGGGAGACCAATGTTTTGAAATTCCATTGCAGGGGTGATACAGTCAAAATTCTGCGGCATACTAAAGGACACTGAGTCGTATTCTTTACGTTTTAGTTTGTTTTATTTTTTTAAAGATTTTATTTAGGGGCGCCTGGGTGGCTCAGTGGGTTAAGCCTCTGCCTTCGGCTCAGGTCATGGTCTCAGGGTCCTGGAAAGTCACATGCTGGAAAGACAGAGGTGATGGTTTTGCATGATGGTAGTGTTAAAGGGGGTCCTTATTTTTCGCTTTGTGCCCTTTTTCTTGATTACGTAGGCTTCCCAAAATGAGCACTTACGAAACACACCGATATTTTATTGTAAAGGTGGGTGCCTTCTTTGCTCTCCTTTTACATTCAAAGATCACTCAGAAGGTAGATCTGACTTGCCCGGGGCCCTTGTTTCGGATCTAACTCCAATCTCCAAATAAAAGCCCTGATGTTTTTTTGAAATTTGTGCCTTTTCTGATTTGTCAGTCTGGAATTAGAGCAAAAAGTTTCTGTGTGCTGCCCACGGTAAGATCTCCGTGGTCCCAGAGCGGGTCAGCACATTACCGAAGGGAGCAGACGGAAGGTGAATCTCGGAGGAAGCACCCTGCCACTCTGAGCTGGTTGTGGTCTTCCTGTGCATTTTGAAAGTCTCAGCTCAGTGCAGGCAACGAAGCTCCATTGTTTACGCGAGAGGATAGGATCCACTCTTGGTATTTGCGGGACACCGATGACAGTGGCCCCATGAATCACACGTCCCTGTGTCCGGCGGTGCCTGTGTCTCGTTCCCTCTCCCCCTCTGGGTGTGGGGTCTGTTTCTGCACCCCAGGAGTCTCGGCTGGCCACGTGGCCGTCTCTGACCCGCAGCTGGCCCCTCCCTTAGCAGCAGCAGAAACCAAATCCAGAGCCAAGACGACTTGCACCTCCTGCTGCCCCTGACGGAACCAGGAGATCATGCTGTCTAGCCTGAGTTGGACAGCAGGGAGCTAAGGTGCCCCAGTCTAGCTAGGATGTGAGTGTGAGGTCGTCTGGGACCTACCTGCCCATGTACACTAGGAAGAACCAGGAGAGGACCCACCCACCCGCCACGGAAATAGGAATAATGAGCCGTTGCTGCTTTAAGCCATTAAACCAATTTTGGAGGCTGTGTTTTACAATAGATAATGGATTAGTATGTGAGGACCTGAAAGGAGTGAATGTTGGCCCCTAAGTGAGAAGGAAGCTATAGCCAGCCAGGGTACTGCTAGCTTGAGAGGGAGTGGAGGTATCCTTCCATACGAATTCCTGTTTGCTTAAGGAAACCTGACTTTGTTTCTGTTCTTTCCCAAAAATAAGCCCTAAGTAACACATAAATTGGTACCAGGAGTGGAGTAAATGGAGACAGTGGGTTCAAGATGGCCACAAACTCTTTGATACTTCTCCAGAAGAGTATTCTCTGGCCGTCCATCACCAAGAGTGTGGCAGATGTGAAGCTACCTCAAATCCAGGCGTAGGCTTTAATGCCAGTAGACATTACCTTACCCTCTTGCAGCCCTGAGCTGCCATGTAAGTCAGACTCCCCCAAGGCCCTCGAGCTGTGAAAAACCCAAACTGTGTGAGGATGTCCCAGAGAGGAAGACACCCTATGAAAAGAAAGGGCAAGAAAGGCCCACAAGCGTGGAGACATGCTGAGCAAAGAAGGTATCTGGAAGGAAATGCCAAGCCTCAGGCAACCTTGTCGACCCTGCATAGCTCAGAGACTGACTAACCAGTTGCGGTCTTCCAAAATTCCTGACCCACAATCATAAGCAAAATCAAACAGTTGTTTAAAAACCAATAGCTGGTGTTTAAATTGTTGATTAAAATCAAATGGTTGGAGGCACCTGGCTGGCTCAGCCTCTAGAGTGTACGACTCTTGATCTCCGGGTCATGAGTTCGAGCCCTAGCTAGAGTTTACTTAAAAAATAAATGGAATTTTTAAAAAAATCAAATGGTTGTTTTAAGTTTTGGGGTGGTTTGTTCTGTAGCAATGAGTAAGTGGAGAAAGTCACAGACCCTCAGGAAGACGGCAGTGGGGGAAGGCCGGGATGGTGTATAGGAACAGAGTCCAGTGGCTCCTGTGGTGGGACCCGCACTCTTGGGATAAGCTCCACGCGGTCCTGACGTGTCAGCGTTTTTATGTCTATAGGATTTGATCTGCTAAAATATTACTTAGAATATTTTGTATCTAGCTCCTAAGAGGTATGGGTCTATACTGTTTTTTCTTGTAGTGTCTTCACATTGTTGTAGTGTCCCGGTGGTGCTGACTTTGCTGAGTTGAGAATATTTCCTGCTTTTCAATTTTATGGATGACTATGTATAGAATTTTAAACATTTTGTGTAATTCACCAACAATATCATCTGGCTTTGGCACTTTCTTTGGGAGGAAGGTTTCAACTACAATTTCAATTTCTTTAATAAATATAGGATCATTCAATGTACTTATTCCCTTCAGAATGAGCTTCAGTAAGTTTGTCTTTCAAGTGCTCTGATGGTCTCTGACTTTGACTCAAGGCCTTGAGCCGCACTCGGTGACTGGTCCCCGTCTAGCTCTTCGCTTTCTACTTGGCCCGTAGGCCTTTTACTCCCTTTCTTTTTTTCAGCTTCTTTAGGGTTAATTGAATGTGTTTTATGATTCTACTTGATCTCTTTCATTGGCTAATGAATTACAGCTCTTTGTTTTGTCGTGCTAGTGGTTGCTTTCGGGTTTATAGTATCGGTCTTTAGTTCATCACAATGTCCTTCCAGTAACATTGCACTTCGTGTACAGCACGAGATGTTATAATGACACACTTCCGGTTTCCCTCCTTTCTTCTGTTTATTCCTTGTTCAGTTGTTGTCATATATTTCACTTCTACACAGGTTTTAAACTCCACAAATTGTTCTGTCACATAGTCTTAGAGCCCAGATGGTCTGATCCAAAGTCCTTTCTCTTAATCTACATGCTAACCAGAAAATAAAGAAAACAGGGGCTCCTGGGTGGTGCAGTCAGTTGAGTGTCTGACTCTTGCTTTCGGTCAGGTCATGATCTCAGGACAGTGAGATCGAGCCCTTTGTCAGGCTCTGTGCTCAGCGTGGGGTCTGCCTGAGATTCTCTCTCTCTCTTCTTCTGCCTCTCCCTCCATTTGCACATGCTCTCTAAATAAATAAAATTTTTTAAAAAAGCAACAAGAAAGCAAACAAAAATTCTCTGTGCTCAGATTAGCCTTTGACAAGCTTCAGGTAGGAAAGGTTATGCTGGGGCGCCTGGGTGGCACAGCCAGTTCAGCCTCTGCCTTGGGCTCAGGTATGATCCCAGAGTCCTGGATGGAGCCCTGCTTCGGGCTCTCTGCTCAGTGGGGAGCCTGCTTCTCCCTTTCCCTCTGCTGCTCTCCATGCTTGGGCTCTTTTGCTCTCTCTGTCAAGTAAATAAATAAAATCTTTTTTTTTTTTTTTAAAGGGAAGTAGAATTTAAGCTGGATAAATAGGAAATGCCCATCTAAAATGCAGCACAGTCAGGAAATTCAACTGTATGCAAGTACAGATTCTTCATGGTTTCAGCAACGGATGTTCATGTAAGCCTCAGAAAGTTCTCAAAGAGCTGCTGCGATAAAATTGATAGATTTTCAGGGTAATGTTACTATAAGCTATTTTTTTCATGCAGAAAGTAAAAATGCCTAATGTAGCACGTGGCCTCGTGTTGTGCAGTGAATCCTCGTTGCTTACACACGTGGTGCTTCCGGTGAGCTGGGCTGCCTTCTGCGTGCGGCTGGCGGGTCACTTTGTTCACGCTCGGCACACGGCTCGGGGGTCCATTTGCAGCAGCGCGGTGCGGACTGCTACACACGGCCGTTCAGAGCGTGCTAGCTCGAGAGCACACTCCATCGACAGGACGATATGCGTCCTGTTGTGTTACTTTGCTCCATCAGTTAGATCAGGATTTACCAAAAAGGATTCAGTTTCCATCCCATGTGAATACCAAATTCCTTTCCCTCCTTACAAAGAAAAACACTTTGTGTTTTATTATTTCAACAAGTTCTCAATCTTATTGTTTCATGAGTCCTGATGAATTTTAGTTGTCACCGTTCACATCATTTTTACGGTAGGGCATCAGGCTCTCAAACATACACTGATGGGAGCAGGGCTGGAATTCACTGCGTGCTCCGCTGGCTGTGTCGTCTCCACCCACCCCCCAGAAATGAATAATCCCGCCTTCTGGTGTAGCGGGGTCGGAGGAGCTCCCGTGTGCTCCAGCGCAGGACCTGTGAGCGCACCGTGGCATGTCAGGGACCTGGTTCGGGAGCTGAAGACCAGTGGGGGTGTAAGTCCCTCAGCTGGGGGCACCGGGTCTCAGGGGAGGCGGGGGCAAAGGCCAGGTGAGACCAGGGCGTGGGGCAATCCGGCCGTCCCACCCATGGGCCGTGTGGACCCAAGGACCTCTGTCCCTCCCCTCACAGGCAGGATGCAGTAAGCCACAGCCCTGCCCCCAGTGTCTCAGGAAGAGAAGAGATGACGTCCGCACACAAAAGCCAAACCAGGAATGTTTGGGCCAGCTCGGGTGGGGCGTTGAATATCGAGTAAATACTTATTAAAAATAAGTACAACGTGTAGAATTATAAATAGCGATGCGTGCTAAGGAGAAAATACAGAGCAGCGTGGGAGTGGTCGGCTCTGAGGACGGGATTTTGGGGAAGGTGCCGCGGAAAAGGGGACGTTTGAGGAGAACCTGCAGGAGGTGGAGAAGCCGGCCGTGTGTCTCCGTAGGAGTGTCCCAGAGTAGGGACACGGGCCCCGGCTGTTGCGGACTAAGGAAGCCAGTGGGGAGGGACGGGGCAGGGTGTGTAGGCGCAGAGGGTCCCTGGGGAGCAGACCACGCGGGATCTGTGAAGCCCTGGAGAGATGTCTGCTTTTCTACAGATGAGGGCCGTCGCAGAGGAAGTTGGTGGGAGAGGATGAAGAGACGTGAGCTGGATTCTAAGGGTGTCCTCCGGGCTCCTGGCTCCGGGCTCCTGGCTCCCGTCGCGTTGCACGGACTCAGCTTTGAGTTAACGGGGGCCCGGACCATGGTAGAGGTCGTAAAAATGGACGTGTTGGCGACTGTATTCTGAAGGCAGAGCCGACATGTCTTCTGATGGGTTTGACATTCCACGTCAAAATGAAAATGAGGGGTCAAGGATGACCTAGAAGTCCGTGGCCCGAGGGAGGCTTCCAGAGATGGCAAAGACGGGAAGGAGTAGGCTGGGGGGAGAGGTCAGCGGTTGTGTCTGGGGCAGCTTGAGTTGGATGAGCCCCTGACAAATTCGAGTGGAAATGCCGAGTGTGTCGTTGGGCCTGTGACAGCGGCGTTTGGGGGAGGGGCCCAGCTGCGATGCTCAGTCTGCGGCGGGCATGTGCCGACCGAGACGGCCCGCCAGCCCCGGGGAATGAGACGCCCCGGCATTTAGAAGTGAGGGAGAGGAGAGGAAACCGAAAAGGAGGTGAAAGCGGGGTGGCCAGCATGGTCAGAAGGAAACCAGGTACGCTAGGAAGACAACTGAGAACGTGTTCCCGAAATGTGCAGCTTAAAGGCTAGTGATGGAGGTGATCAGCACCTACGACTGACCCTCGAAGCCAGGACCACGGAGACCATGGACGACCCTGTCGCGGGGAGCGTTTGTGGAGAGGTCGCCGTGAAACCCTGCTGCGAGTGGCTTCCAGGCCAGAGCGAGGACCTCAGAAAATTCCCTGCCTGTAAAGGCAATGAGCAAACGGGCCGAACCTCCGTCGGCTTTCTAAGAGGCTGGAAGCCGACCGAAGGCGGGTGGCAGCCCTGTCTGCAGGAGGCCCCGCGGCAAGCCCGGCTGCCAGGCCTCAGAGCAGAGACGCGGCAGCAGACCCGCGCCCCGAGGCGCCCTCGAAGGTCCCTGTTCCCTGTCCCTGCCCTCCCGCAGAGCCAGGTCTCAAGCCGCAGCAGGCTGCCGGCCCCCGGAGGGCCAGAGGAGGTGGAAGTTCTCCAGACTCCCCCTGCCCGGAGTCGCGACGTTCCCTGACGAGGGTGGGGGTCCCTGGGGGACCTGCCCGCGAGGCCGTCTTTGGGTGGCCTGGCCCGGGGCTGCTGCGGCGAGAAGGCAGGTGGGTTGAGAGCCTGTTGCGGTCACCGTCCCTCCCCATGAGTGCGCAGAGCTGTGGCCAACGACATGCTGACGAGACAGCTTGGAAGGGGACGGTGCAGAAGGGCTGGCGTGGGGAAGCGCCGAGCTGCTTTCAGCGCTGCCGCTTCCTTTTCTAGCCCCGGTCTTCGCCGCGTGCCGTGAGAGCGCTGGGCTCTGCCCCACCGTCCTAGCCCGCCCGGCGAAGTCGTGAGCGACACACGGGTGGCGCGCACGTTCCCCTGATGTCGCCGCGAGCGCGCTTTCTGGCGGTGCGTCCACGCGCCCCTAGCTGTGTGGCCGCTGAGACGCCCTCCAAGGATGCTCCCAGCAGCGCCCGTCCGCGTTGCGAACCCTCACGCGCTGCCCCACTCTGGGGCTGGGCTCACGCTCTGGAGCCAACGTACCGGGGACCGAGGCCTCGGGGAGGAGCCCCGACGGCCGGCGTCTGGGTGAAGAGGCGCGTTGGGCGTTTTCTCCGAGTCCAGCCTGCGACCCCACGGCCCGGGAGAAACCCCGCAGCTGAGCCCGGCAGCCCCCGGGGGCCCGAGGGTCGGTGGCGTCGCCGATGGACAGGCCGGCGCGGCAGCAGGAGGCTCGGCTCCGCGGAGGCAGGGCGACCCCCTCCCCGCCTCTCTGTCGGCCCGGGAGGGCGCACAGCTCCCCTTCCGTCACCCGCCGAGTCCCTCTCCGAACGCCGCAGCGCTGCTCCACGGCGCACCCCCGAGCACGGGGGACCCCTCTTGTTCAGAGCCCGCTGGACCCCTCCGGGAGCAGCCGGCGTGGAGCGCGGAGATGACGGCCTCGTCTTCTACCGTTCCCTGAGGAGACCCCGCTTCCCACTGAGGCCGGTCACAGTGCGGCGGCTCCGAGCTCCCACGTCGCCCGGGGACACGGGGCAAGCGGCGACCGCCACCCGAGCGGCTCACCGCGGCGTCCGTGGGGCCGAGCCCTCGCGTGCGGGGCGGCGGCGCGGGGAGAGGAGCCGGTGCGTGAGCTCCAGCCGGCGCGGGCGGGCGCCTGAGCCACGGGGACGGGCGTCCACGTTTGCTTTTAAGACTGAGAAGTAACTTATTTTTCAAGAGGGTTTTGGAAGGTTTTCTGGACGTGAACGCTTGGGGAACAAAGACCTTTGTGATATTAGTACTTTGGTCCAGTCACCTGTTGCCGTAACCTTGGTGAGCTAAATACATGTTGTTTACTGACTTTCCTTCCCGAGAAAGGAGGAACCATCGTGTTTGCCCCGTCAGGGAAAGCGCTCTGACCTACGCGTGGCATAACGGGAAACTTCCATCTGGTCTTTGTCGCGGGTTCCTGGCACAGCGCTCCTAATCTGGCCCCCAGGCGGCGGCGCTTGCTTCCGGAGGGAGTTCCCTCTCGCCACACCTGAGTTCAGCTGGTGACGTGGCCGTGGGAGGGACCCTGACCAGCTTCGGATGGGGCCGGTCCCCGGAAGCACCAAGCCATGGGTAGAGGGGACGGGAGAGGGGCCCGACGTGGGCTTCCGTCGCCAACGGCCAGTGATTTGCTCAGCTGCTCCCACGTAATGAAGACTCCGCGCAGATCCCACACGAGGGGCTCCAGTTGGGAAGCGCTTGGAGGCGGCAGGGACGGTGCACCCCCACGTTGCCCGCGCCTCTCCCTGCGGCTGTCCCCAGTCGCTTCCTTACAGGAAACCCGGCGGAGTCAGCAAAGCACTTCCCTGAGCTCTGAGAGCTGTTGTGGCGCATCACCAGACCGAGGAGCAAGTGGGGCCGCGGCGTGGGTTCGAGGGGCACCAGGACCTGGGCCAGGCGTCTGGCGTGAGGCTGTGTGGCGGGACCGAGCCATAACCCGTGGGGTCCGGGGGCCGCTGGGGCTGCCCAGTGTCGAGTCGAGTGGCGGGGGGCACCCGCGCTTGCTCCTGGGCATCTGTCTTCGTGACAGAAAACGCACCACGGACTCGCCGCCGGGAGAGGACAACATCTCTCCCCAGGAACCGCCGGGCAGACGAGAACCTCAGCTCTGGAGGACCCCGCGGGGTGCCCACCTGCCCGCTGGGGGTCGTCTTTGTGCGAAACACTGACCCGCAGAGAAAGGGATTTCCTGTCGGGGCCGCTGGGCTGCCCTCACTGCCTGGCGAGACTGGGAACGTGGGACACGATTTCTCGGTTCTCCGCGTCGTCCTCCGGCTGCGCGAGCTTCGGAAGCGGGCAGCCCTCGGTGAGGACGTGAGCTCCAAAAGCTGAACGTGGGGAGTGAGGAGCGTGTTGGGACTGTGCGCGGACAGGTACGTAGAGGAACAAGATGTCTCACAGGAGCGCCGCGCCTCTGCAGGGCTGCGCAGTTAGGAGAAGCCGACGAGGCGTCCACTCCGTCAGCCGTGTCAGCGGAGACCGAGAGCCCGCGGCGCGCTGCCGACACCGCCGAGGAGGCCGGGCCGGAGACGGGGCCTGGTCTGTGGGGCCCGCCCGAACCAGACGGGAGCCCGCCGCGCTCCGCTGCCGCCCTCCGACCCTCGTCCCGTCGCGTGCGCCACGCCGCGCCTCGGGCCGGCGACCTCCCAGCAGCCCCACGGCTGGGACAACAGACCGAAATCGGGCAGGTCCGCATCCCGCCGCTTGACGAAACCTGAGGCCCGTGGCTCCGGGTGGGGCTCCGCGCGTGCTGTCTACACGCAGCCTCGACCCGCCGCGGGGTGACGGGGATCAGGGAGGTGTCCCTGAGCGGGGCAGCGAGAGCCCCCCGCGCGAAGGGAGACCAGGGCCAGCATGCTCTGGGCGGGAAGAGCAGCTTGGGCCAGGCCCCACGGGGGAGAGAGTCGGTGCTCCCTGGGGTTCTAAGGACATGGGAGACCCCAAGGGCTGGAATGTCAGAGCAGGGGCAGCAGGGAGCCGAGCGAGGCTGGATCCTTCCGTAATGCAAAGGCATCAGGCCATGGGGGAGCAATGCGGTTCGCCGGCGTTTGGAAGATCTTTCTGGGGCACCGGGCGGCTCAGGCAGTTGAGGGCCTGACTCTTCATGTCAGTCTTGGACTCAGGGGTGGGACTTCAAGGCCCTTGTTGGGCTCCACACTGGGTGCGGCCCTCGCTTAAGGAAGGACAAAAAGGATCTTTCTGTGTAGGTGTGGGGAGCCCTTTGGGGCTGGTGATGGAGGAAGTGGGGGGCTGGGACGGAGGCTCTTGGCTAGGCGAGAGATGACCCTTTCCTGAGTTAGGGTGACGGCCCTGGGGACAGGGGACGCAGAAGCATCGCGGGGCTGAAGCCCACAGGACATGGCAAGGAGGGGCTGCACAGAGAGGAGGAGCCGAGGTGGGAACTCGGTGTGCGTCTCGGGGAACACGGATGGCGGCACTGTTGGGTGAGGGAGAGAGCTGGGGAAAAGGTCCGGTTTCAGGCCGGTTTCGGGGTGGAGCACAGTGTAGATCAGGAGTTGAGTCTGGGCAGTCCGAGTCTGAGGCGCCACTGGGACAGCCAAGTGAAGATGCCCAAGAGCCGGTTGAAAACACAGGTCCGCAGCGAGGGGACCGGTTCGGGTTGGAGACACGAACGCCAGTGTTGGCGGGCGTCTACGGCCGCTGAAGCCACCGGCTTGGAGGAGACGGCAGAGTGAAGAGACCGCACCGGAGGCCGAGGGGGGAACAGGGACGAAGCCTAGAGAAGCAGAGAGGGGGCCCGGGGTCCTTGGGGTCATGACGCCGAGCACAAACGTAACTTTCGGGCAGGAGCGACCTAGGATAACAAGCTGTGGAGAGGCCGAGCAAGAGAGAAACAAAGATGTCCTTGACCTTGGCCATGCTGTCTGCGTGATTCCAGGAGGACCCCGAGCTGGCCGGTCGAGAGGCTGGGCACACGGAGCCGGCTTGTTCGTGCGTGGACCGTGCAGCGCCCGTGCCGTGGGCGGTGGCCGCCCGCCTCTCCCGTCAGCGTGGGGTCTGTGACGCTGATACTCCGGGTCCCTCCTCACGGTTCTGGCCTGATGCTCAAAAGCATTACTCGCAAAAGAAGAAAGGTCATTCAAAGGAGAACACGCTGTTAAGAAGAACACCGAAGCACAGACCGCCTGCTAAGAGGACACGCGTCTGTTCCCGGCCCGCCTGGAAGGGGCTGCTCAGAGCACTCCAAGGACTCGTGAAACGCAACCGCCAGAAGACGCACGGCCGGGCGGTGGGTGAGCACGTGGTTCAGGCAGAAGTCCCACGCAGGGACGCCTGCAGACGGCCAATGGGCCGCTCCCCAGAGCCCCTCCGCCTTCCCGCCTTCCCGCCGGCCGTCACTGCACCTGAATGGCTTCCTCCGCACACCTCCAGCCTCTTGGGGAACACACCCCCACGCGGCCCCTCCTGCCACGAAGAGGCCCATGGAAGCAGCTGTAGAAATCAGCGTGTGTGACTTCCAAAGCTCAGTTATAAAAGACACTGAAGCTGCCCCCGGCTCTCACCAGCGGGCTTGGTCGGCGGCCATGTAGGGAGAGCACTCGGGGAGCCCCAGGGAGAGATCCATGTGGAGGACGGGACGCCCCCCTCCCCCAGCACTCCCTTGCCGGGCAGGTGGGCTCGCTCCCTTGTGAAGACCCCTCTGGCCTCCGTCAGCCCTCGGGTGAGGCAGCACTGGCTGACTCTGACCCAGACCGAGCTGAGCCTCTCCTGAATTCTGGACCCACAGAAAGTAAGTGCTTGCTGGTTTACGCGGTTAGGTTTGGGGGTGACGTGTCCCGCAACAGTCATTACATGTGGTTCAAGCTGCGGGAACAGGCAGCCTTGTTGACTTCGGATCAAAGCCACGTTCTGCTGCTTAGAAAGTACATTGTTTAGACTGTCCCCATCTATGAGGGGGATTTACTGCACCTGTTCCCGTAGGTTCTGAACCCGTAGAAAGGAAAAGAAGGAGGGAGGGAAGGGGGGAGATAGGTGGGAGCCGGCCCGAGTTATAGGTGGGGGTACTGTGCAGAAGGAAATGCTGAAAAGACGATTTTTATAAACCGTTGAGGAATCACACGTGACATATTCCACATTTCTGACCCCACCCAAGGAACCGCTGGCAAATTATCTAGGCCAGGCTTGCGAGGAACCCGGTCATGTGAAAACTGCACACAGATGAGGGGCTGAAGCATGATTAGGTCGTTTCCCCAAAGTTCACACCAAACCTAAGTGTCGGAGCTCTCACCCAAGTTCTGGAACCACAGGGTCAAGCCTCTGGAGCACAAAGCGAAAGGGAGCACGGATCCAGCGACGGGACGGAGCTCTGCCGAGGGACCCTCCTCTCTCTTCCCTCCCTGCTTTTCACCTGGTCACCATTCATCCAGAATGGAGGACTCTGGGACCACACGTCTCAAGACCAACTCTCAAGAAGCCTTCTTTCCTCTTCAAGCGTCCTTAAGGGCCCCAGGGGAAGAAAAGTGAGGAAAACCCCATGGATAAAGGTGTGGCAGCCTCAAGGGCTGTTCAGATGGCTGTCTCTGCTCGCGCCCCCTGTCCCACGACTATTTTACCATCTTCTCCCTTTCTCCCTGGATTTCCCGAGGCCCCTTGGCCAGTCACTGGCCCAGCCCTTGCAGTGCACATTAGGAAAGAGAAGTGTGTGGGATGTTGCTGCAAACAGACTCCCGGAGCCGGGGGCCTGAATCATTTTAACAGGGTAATGGCAGGGGCTGGCTCGGCCATGTTGTCAGCAGACCACAGCTAGAGAACTGTTATTTCCTGCCATGTGTGAGGCAGTGGAGGGGCGATGTGGGGGTGGGGCGGCGGAGGGGGGCTGGCCCAGCCGCCTCCGGGTCTGGCACCCAAGGCCCGGGCTCTCCCTAATTCACCCCAACTAGCAGGAAATGGGGCTTGAGCAAAAAACGCCAAAGTGCTTGATAATCATTTTAAAGATAAATCTCACAAAACAGCAGAGACGTTGATGGTTCCAGATCCTTTCTCCAAGAGCAAAAACAAAGAAAATTCCTACGTTACAAACAGGAGGGTCAGGCTTTCCAATTCCAGACCTTGGCATGTGTTAAGCAAAACCAAGAATAAGCAAGAAAATATGCTATTTGAATTGTATTCAAAACGTCTTTTACAAGTGAAGCAAATTATTTCTGCATGTTCTGGGGCTCTGCAGAGAACAAATAGTGTTCTGCCTTTAATGGGTAAAATTACACAATTTGCTTTTAACAGTGAACCACAAGCCACGGTGGCTTCAGATAGCATCGCGCTCCCTCAACGCAGCCCTAGCGCCGGCGGTTTCTGGGCATTTTGGAGGGACGTGGGCGTCCCCCCCGCGCAGCGTGGCGAGGAGGCCCGGGAGGGCGCCTGCGGGGACGCGGCCTGGCGGCTCCCCTGGACGGTCTCGCTCCTGCACGTCCTCGCTTCCCTTCCTCCGCGCCACCGGGTTCTGGGACGGAGGAGCGTCGGGCTGGGCGCGGTGGGCCCGAGTTACCGACTTGTGACCAGGCCCCCGGGCTCCCCCCACCGCCCCGAACTGGATGCCCACTGCCTCGGGCGCCCCTGCGGCGCGGGCAGCCGCGGCGAGGTCCGGCCGGACGCCCCTCCGCCCCGCCCCAAAGCGCCCCTCGGCGTCCAGGCGTCCGGAGAGCGCGCGCGGGAGGCCCGTCCCGGGGCGCAGCGGCGGCCCCAGGTCCCAGCGCCCGGCTTCCCGCGCGCCCCGCCCGCCGCAGGCGCGTGTGTCCGGCAGGGGGCGCCGGCGCCGGCCTTGCTGTGCCCGCGGGGCGGGCGGGCCCCGGACCCTGCCTCCTGCGCGCCCGCGGTCCGCCCCCCGCGTTCCTCCCGGCGGCCGGCGGGACGCGCAGCCCGCGCCCCGGAGCCTCGCAGCAGCGCGCGCCGCCTCCGGGCCGCGACAGGACGAAGACCAGCGGTTCTCCCGAAGGCACCGACTAGCGCGGAGCCCGGGAGGAAGGGCAGCGCGCGCGGCCCACAGGGGTGCTGGCGCCCGGCCCCCCGCGCCCCGCCGCCCCCCGCGCCCCGGCCCCCACGGCCCGCGGCATGGCCCCGGGCTCGGCGCTGCCGCTGCTGTGCGCCCCGGCCGTCTGGGTGGCCGCCGCGCTCCTGCTCTGCGCGCCCCGGACCTCAGGTAGGACCCGTCGCCTCGGGGCGGGGGCGGGGGCTCGCGCGCTCGGTCTGCGCCCCCGAGGCTGTGCCCCCGGCCGCTCTCCGGATCGGGGGCGCCGCGCAGGGCCCCTCCCCGCCGGGCCGCCTGGATCCCGCGCCCGCCGCCCCGCGCCGTTCCACTGAGGCGCGCTCTGGGGCCGGCTCGGCGTTTCCAGAGGCCGCGCGGGCGGCGCCGGGGAAGCCCCGGCCGGGGGTCGGCGAGGGTCGGCGAGGGTCGTGCGTGTGGAGGCGGCCCGGGCTCGGGCCCGCGGATGTGTCTTTAGTTCTCAGGACCTCGAGTGGGTCCTTGCCCTCCCAGGTTCCCCGCAGGGCCCACAGCCCCCGCGTCCCGCTCCGAGCCGGAGCCCCCCACCCAGGGCGCGCGGCGGCGCAGTCGGGCGGGGCCGGGGGACGGCCTTCCCGGCCCCCCCACCCCGCCGCCAGATCGAAAGGGACTTTGGCTTCCCTTTTGTTGGCCCCTCCACCCCCTCCTCCACTCCCGGGAGGTGGTCGAGTGCCGTTTCCTGCCTGGGGTCGGAGGGTCGCGGGCGGCCTTTTGGCGGCTGGGGCGGCACCCCAGGACCCGGGACGAGGCACGCCGCCGGAGGGTCGGGCCCGGGTCCTGGTGGCATTTTCCTGGAAGGGCACACGTTGCCCCCGGGGGCCCCGCGCGGGCTTGTCTGCGTGGGCGCGGGGCTGGCGGGAACCGTCGCGCGGCGCGGAGGGAGCCTGGGGCACCCGTCCAGGGACCCGGAGCGCACCCACGCCGTCCGGACCCCTGAGCACGTCCGGCCCGCGCGGGCCCGGATTCCGGGCACCCTGCCGGGCTGGGGGAGGCGGCGCTGCCTGCGGCCGGGGCGCGGGGAGGCTGAGGAGGCTGGTCTCCCGGGCCAGGAATGTTACACCTACGAGGGATTCGGGGTCTCCCGCCTCCCGCATCGTGCGCCCCCCCACGTGTTCCTGCAGGTAGGTGAGAGTCGGGGGCCGTCGCGGGAGGGGGCTCACTCTTCCCTCGTCTGGCGGCCAGCGGCGCGCTCCCGGGACCCGTCTACACAGTCAGGAATGCTGGGCAGCCCTTTTGGGGAGTCGTCTGGGTTTAAGCAGATGCTGATTACGTCAGACCGTACGGGCTACTTGATTTGGGAAGGAGGCGCGCCCGGGTGTCGATGGCCCTGAAAGCATAAAGCGCCCGGGGTCCTCGGTGCGGTTCTAGCCAGCCTATCCGGAGTCAGCCTGGGGGAGTCTCGCCGCATCCCCGCGGGGCTCTGCACCCTTCCTCCCCGCCCGAATCCCTCTCCCCTTAAGGGCGGGGACGAATCCCTCTCCCCTTTAGGGCGGGGAATCTGTTCGCTGCGGGAGGGGGCGGCAGGGCTCAGGTCTGCGCGCGGGACGGGGGGGCGGCCGCGCGGGGCTGGGTGGTCCTGCGCCCCTGCGCCCAGCGGGGCTGCGGCTGCGGCGCGTTCCGTGGCGCGCGCGCAGGGTGGGAGCTGTGCGGCCCGCAGGGCTGAGGGGGGCGCGGCGACCGAGGCGAGCCTCCTCTTGCTCAGATCCGCGTGGGCACAAGCACGGGAAGGTTGTCCTCGGGTCGGGCGCAGTGGTTCGCACGTTGCCGTCTTTTTCAGTCGAATTTCAGAAATCTCTGACCGACAAAGCAAGCTTGGGTCATTCTCGGTAACTCTTGAGCCCCTAGCGGAGGTAACTTCCTTTTTTCCAGTGAAATACTCCTAACAGGGAAGGGAGTGGGAAGGGTGTTCACTGGCCTCTTCCTTCTGGAATGCTAGGCTAGCTGAGAATTCAGGTTTGTTCATATTCAAAATACGAAAGCAGTTTTATGAGGACAGGAGATTTGGGTACTTGGCATCTTTTCTGCTGTGATGAGAAATCCTTGTGACCTGAGCGTATTTTAGACCCGAAAGATGTTACTATGGAAAGGTGGTTGTGGCAGGATTTGTAAGTCCTTATTGTACACTTTTACTGACGGCCTTGTTCCCAGAGGAGACAGATTCCTGATGGGCTGTGTGCCTAGCCTACGTGGGACAAGCTGGGACTGGTGCTTTTGGGGTTCTCCCTTGCCCCATTTGACCGTGCTGCAGCCTTGACTTCTGGCCCAGATCCTTGGACTGACGGTCATATTAAATAACGCTCGCGGGCCATTGGGAAGCAGACGGAAACATCTTGAGTAGGAAGACTTTGGAAGAAGACAAGCTTTCCCACATGCAGTAAGACAGCATGTTTTTCTAACTACAGCTGTGTGCGGAGCAAAGAAGCACACGTTGGAAATGTTTTAGTGTTTAGTAGCGAGAGCACTGTGGCGTGTGCTCAGTGCTGAAGGCCATCCCGAGACCCGAACACGGCTGCCCCCGAGGACACCGCCGTGAGGGTCCACAAAAGCCGCGTGGGTGCCCACGGGGCTCTAGGCAGCGAGGCCAAACTTTGACTTAGCAAAGCAAGTTACAGTGGGAAACACGACCAGAATTTTGCTTCATGGTTCCTCTGCCAAAAATCAGCATGAGTTTCAGAATGCGCTTCCTGGGGTTGTTTTGGGGACAGGGATCTGCGGATGGACAGAGGCAACGGGAACGATATTTCTGTTTTTATTGTGAAACCTGTTTGCTATTGTTGGGACCGAATACGGCCTCCATGGGCGTTTCTGTGTCCCTCTTTGCGGTGAAGTATGTGTTCGCCATGAACGGTCAGTTAGCCTTGGCTTAGCCTGGGAGATAGTTAAGCCTGGCCAAGTCTGGGTTTCACACGGCTCTTTCCTCTGGAATCTTTCCCCCCAGATCAGTGGGCTGGAGGCGTCCCGGGCCGCAGCTCCTCTGACCCAGAGGGAGGAGGAATCCTTTAAAGGGGGATTTCTGAAGACTGGTTTCCGCCCAGGAGGGGCTCTCCTTTAAAATGCATCCCGCCTCGGGGGAGGCCGGGATGTGGAAACTTATTACCATCGCAATGCGGCCAGGGTGTGAAGGGCTTGGCCTAGCCCTGTGCCAGACCCTGGCCAGCCTGGTGAAGCGCCCGGAATTTGTGTGCCCTGTGATCTTCCCTGGGAGCGCTCTGATTACATAATTCCAAGTTGCAGTCAAGGGAGAGACAGTGGCTGCTTAGTGTTATCCCCACCCAAGGTTTATGATCCTCTTCTAAAGCGTGCGTTGATATGTGGCCACAGGCCTTTTGGTGTTTATTTGTCCATCCCCTGTGGACTGACCCTTCTGCCTCCCCAGCTGCGGTGTCCTGGGGTCACCAAGCAGAGAAAGGCAGGATAGGGAAGCACTGAGTTTGCCCTGCTGGGCCCCAGGGTGGGGGGCAAGGCGGGGAGGGGGTCTCCTGAAGGGCTCTGACCCCATCCTGCTAGAGAAGGTTGTCATAAAGATCCTTCTTTGGGGACCCTGTGGTGCCTGCCAGGCGACCTCCAGGAACGCCATGCAGGAAAGCTTTCAGAGCAGAGGGGGCTTGGCTTTGCAGAGAGGAAGCATTGCCGGCAAGGGCTGGACCTGGCCAGCGGCAGCTTGGTGGGAGGACAGGTGGGGTTAAAGATCAGTGCGGCACCAGGACAGAGATGGTGGGGTCCGGCGAGTAGTGAGGGCTTCCTGAGTTGTGAAGCAACTAGAGGAGCTCCGGCCCATTAATTACGCGGCAGCCGGCAGGGCTCGGCACCAGCCTCGCTCCCATAGGTCTTTATGTGCTTTTGTCAGGAGCTCGCCGAGTTGGAAGGACGACAGGATGGCTCTGCTCACATGGGAGGTCGCCAGAGGACATGTCGGGGTGTGTGATCTGGTTGAACTCGTTCCAACAGTCGTAACAGGGTGGCCAAGGCATTGTTGGACAGTGTCGGCAGTTTTCTGAAAGCTTTTCAAAAGTGAGGGATTTCCTCGTGTGGTTTGCACCATTTGGGGGTTTCTGCTGTGTTTATTATTGTTGTTGTTGTTTTTAAAGTTCTGTCTCAGAAAGAATCCCCCCCCCCCCTAAAAATTCAAAAGCCAAAGGGAAGGAAGTAATTACAGAAAAATTTAGCCTAATTAGACTAAGCGGCTGGTCCTCTTGGCTGGTCCTCTAGAAAGTCTCGTGTTCCCGGGTGAAATGGTGTGTCTTTAACTGTGGCGGGAAGGAGCTCCAGGAGGCCGTCACTTGTAAGATGTCACTTGGGAGGATGTGGCTGCTCCTTCAGGTCCTGGGGAGCGGGAGAGGGATCGCCCCATCCCCCACGCTCCCGGCCCAGGGATTTCCCCGGCCTGTGCCCCCTGCCCCGGGGGCGGCTAGTTAACCCAGCCTACACTGAAGTGAAAGCAATCTTTGCAGACCTGAGCCCTGGAGGACAGTCCCGCTGGCACGCGTAGCCCTTCAGGTTAAAATTAATCAATCTGAAATGCAAGATTCACTTCCTTTGCTGCCCTGCCTGTCTTTCTCGGGTCCAGGCTCACAGAGGACATTCCCACCTCTGCAGGGAGCTCTGCTGCCACATCCCAACCCCCAGGGGCTGTTCCTCCCCTCTGTCCCTGCGAGGAGGGGCTCTACCTGCTTTGCCTAGAGCTTCCTTTGTTGCTTCTGGGAGTTGGGAAGGCAGAACCCAGTGGATGGACTCTAACCAACGTGGCGAACCAGAGGGCCCTGCCTCCAGGGCGCGCAGCACGTGTATGAGGAGGGCAAGGGCCAGGACACCTTCCTGCTGACTTGTTAGGCACCCCCCCCCCACACCCTCGGGTGTGCAGAAGCAGGGTCCCCGGGGAAACCCACTTAAACCCACTTAACGGACTGAGCCACCCAGGTGTCCCATCTGCTTAGTTCTCAAAACACAAACAAGGAAAGGAGAAATCAGAAAGTAATGTGGATTACTTCAGATCTTTTATTTATTTTATTTTTATTTTAAAAGATTTTGTTTATTTATTTGACAGAGAAAGAGAAAGCACAAGCAGGCGGGAAGGGCAGAGGGAGAAGCAGATTCCCCGCTTAGCAGGGAGCCCATTGTGGGGCTCGATCCCAGGACCCTGAGATCATGACCTGAGCCGAAGGCAGTGGCTTTAACCCACTGAGCCACCCAGGCGCCCTTTTCCTTAGCTTTTTAATTATAGAAAACTTCAGATGTACACACAGTGAGACCCGTACAGTGACCCCCACTATGATTTTCCTGCAGCCTCCATGGTGACCCGTTCTGTTAAATTGGTTTCATTTCCGCTGGTCCTCTTCATGGGTCCCGGATAGCCATCGTTTTTTCCCTATAAATCTGCTGCATGAATGGTGAGGACTGTTCTCCACAGAACCTCCATGCTGTTATCACGGGCAAGCGTCACTGAGACCCAGGCCCTGCCCTGTTTTCCCGGCTCGGTGCAGACTGGCCTTGGGCTCTGGGCTTTGCTGGTGGCGGGATGCCGGCGACGTGTGTCCGTTCCCTTCGCTTCACCATCACAGCGGCCTCTGGCCGGACCTGGGGGTCCCGCTGGGGCTGGGCCGCTGCGTTCTGGCAGGTGCAGGGGCTGTGGGCATTCTGTGGGGAAGGACCGCAGCATGTCCTGGTGCAGAGGTGTGTGGGGACCCCAGGAAGGCCCCATTGATAGGGCTGGTCCTTCATTCATGGCCCCTGTTGGTGGGGTGCTCCTCAACCCCTCCAGGAGAGGTGCCTTGCAGAGTCCTGCCTGGAACAGACCGTCCTTCGCTGCCCTCAGGGGCCGGGCCTCATCAGGCCAAGGCTGCTAAGGCTGGGAAGCCACAGTGGAGGTGGGCACTGGGGCCCTTGGGTCCCTACAGCCCCTCCCGTTTTCCCAGCAACTGTGCTTCTGGACACTGTTTCCTGCGTCCTGGCACCTGGCACGTCTGACGGCCACTCTAAAATCCAGCCCACGGGTGGAGGGAACCCGTTCACAACCTATAGGGCAGAGGAGGAGGTTTGTATCCAAAGCACGTGACTCACAAGGTCGATGAGAAGAGGAGCATCCCACAGTGTACGCAGCAGGCCGGAACCTCGGACCGCGTTAGGTGCTGCTTGGCGTGAGCACGGTGCAGGCGATGAGGCCATGGCCCCGGGGCCCCTCGGTCTGCTCTAGCATTTGGCTGGGTCCGAGCGGGCAAGGAGGGCCGCGCGGGGGGTGGCGTGGGGGGCCCGGCGCGGGGACTGGGTGTACGTGGCCCCTTGGAGGGCGGTTCGCGTCGACTGTCAACATTCAAAATACACACGTTCTGTGGCGGGCTCCGGGAATGTACACGTGCTGGGAGGCGTGCTGGTCCCGCCTGCCCCATTTCTAACAGCAACGAGTCGGCAATAGTGACGTGTCCTTTAACGGGACCCAGGTCGCCAGCACTGCGTCCCCACAGCGGCCGAAACGGAAACAGGGACCCGTGGGTGCCAGCAGAGGAGTGACCGCACGAGATTCTGGCTGGGGCGAGGATCAGGCTGCGGAAGGATTCGTGTCACGTGGGACTGGTTGGCACGATCCCACCTCTGTCCCCGGGTGTGTGGAGACGCAGGCCTCGGGGATCAGGTGCCCGGACAGACAGCAGCGGCGCCCCCGGCGGAGGAGGACAGTGGAGCCTCGGGTCTCTGTGGCCGCTGCGTCTCTCCCACCGGGGACACCTCACTGGGTCCTTTCTCTAAGCCCCCAGGGAAGGCACCGAGTCCGGCATTTAGACAAGGATACCGTCATCTTCCTCCGCGCTCTGTCCTGCTGTGGCCAGAGCGGGGCAGAGGAGACCCTGGAAGTTCCCAAGCCCGTCGGGTGCGGCTTGACCTGGGGGTGTTCACGGACAGGTGAAGACCCGGAAGCCTGAGAAGCCCGCGCCGCAGGCCTGCTGGTTCCCTGGGTCTTCACACTCGCCGCGGGGTGCGGTGGTGTCTCAGTGGCCCGGGCACTCGATCCACACCCCGTCGTCCTTAACCTGCTCCTCATTTGTAAAGCTGTCCCCAAGCCCTCCGTGTGGGCTTGCCGGTCCTGGGCGGGGGCAGCCGACCCATGCACTCCTTGGACCTCCAGGGCCGCGGCCGTACGTAGACCTTGTGGAAATGGCCGCAAGAACCAGAGTTTTCTGGATCTTTTGAAGCTAAAACGAAAACCAGAGGAGTCGGAAAGCAGGTTAGGATGGAAACAGAACTGGAACGATCCGTTTTCAGCGCTTCTGGCTCTTCGGCTGCAGGGCCCTTATGGTCACCGAGTGGCTTTTCAGAAGGAGAAGGCCGCGTGGTTCCGGGGGGAATTACGTCCCCCCACAGAGCGGCCCACGGGAGGCCCCCTGGACCTCAGGATAGGGTGTGACTTGGAGGGAGGAGTTTTACAGAAGTGATCAAGTGACAAAAGTCATGACAGGGGGCATCTGGGTGGCTCAGTGGGTTAAAGCCTCTGCTCTCGGCTCAGGTCATGATCCCGGGGTCCTGGGATTGAGCCCCGCATCAGGCTTTCTGCTCAGCAGGGAGCCTGCTTCCCCCTCTTTCTCTGCCTGCCTCTCTCTGCCTGCTTGTGATCTCTGTCTCTGTCAAATAAATAAATAAAATCTTT
>RCUC01129036.1:0-11751 GCA_003697995.1 Taxidea taxus jeffersonii | reverse complement strand
CGTGCGTCGTGTGGGAAAGAGGCGGGTGAAGGTGAAGGCCAAGGTGAACGGGGAGCACTGCCTTTTGCCCCGGAGAGAGCTGACCGTCACCTAGAACGCCGCCTAGTTCTTTCTCCGTGTGTCTCCTGAGAACAAACCGGCTTCAAAATAACACAGTCTTATCGTTCTTTCTTCTAGGTCATCTTGAACGTCCGAAATCTTTGCCATTACCCGATGCTGCTGATAAAACCGCGATGGCTTTAAACTCAGTGAGTGGTTAATCATTACCTTCCCGGACTTCCCTAGTTCCCTTCGTCCCGCTGTTACTTTCCGAATGCGGGGCCGCATTTTAAGAGCTGGCCGCGGGGAATGGGTGCGCTGGGGGGCAGCGGGTCAGGGCGCTGTCTCCGTGGGGGGTGAGGGGGTCAGGGTGCAGACACACAGCAGCTGCGCCCGCCGAGAGCGCCCCAAGCTGTCGGGTCGGTGTGGGGCGTGTGCACTGCTCCCCGGGCCCCTTCTCTTCAGGGTGAGCTGTGGGGGCAGCCAGGGGCGCACGGGCCCCGGGGGGGAGTGAGTCCCAGGGAAGAACAGGTATGTGAGGCAACCCCGGCCAGCGGACCCCTGTGCCGCCCTGCGTCCCCTTAAACTAGAGGAGGCAGTGACTGGATTCGCATAGGGCTGGACGTCCCCCGACCCTGGCACCCGAAACGACTCTGGAGACAAGAGCAGCATCTTCGTTCCCCGTTGTCTCCCACTAGCTCCTCTTACGCCTGGGAATGCGTGCACACGGTACAGACCTGCGGTTGATAACCAACATCTGCCGTATCTTGCGTCTGGAAAATAGCCGTCCTGCTTTTCCCTCTTGAGCAGCTGCTGGTTTTTATTTTCACTGGATCCATTTTAAATTTCATAACCCCTGCAAGGGCTTCGCCGGGACCTTCCCGGTGGGACAGCATGTTCTTAGATGCTTCCGATAGAGACCAGACCCATGTGCTACTTTTTTTTTTGGCCTTTGGTGCCCCTTTTAGATGAGAGATTACACTGTTTCTCCTCCTGTCCACCGCTCCGGTTCAGAGTTAGTCTTTGGACCTCTGAAGGAGAGCGTGGGTGAGTTATTAAGCAGAAGTTAACTCTGGCTCATTCCTGTATAAGCTCGCTTCCCTGGAGGCCCCACTTAAAATCAAGCGTGGCGTTGCCTCGGCTCAGAACGCCGGTCCTGTCTGAGCCCACGGTCGACAGGAAGCAGGGGGGGAAATGAATGAGTGGGAAGAAGTTTGAAGGGCTCTCAGATGGGGGGGCAAATGTGGCCTCCCCGTGCGGCCCCGCCAGTGGGCAGTGGAAGTGGGCAGAAGCAGGGGACATGCAGGCCGGCCCGCTGGGGTCCTGCAGGGGCAGCCAGAGGAGGCCGTGTTGAAGTGGACAGAGGGCAAGGAGAAGGACATTCCAAGGACATGGGTGGGGAGGGAATAAGATCAGATCTGCGGGCAGCACCTTCCGTGTCCTGTGTGCAGAGACCCAGTGGCTCCCCGCAGAGGTGTGGTGCCTTGGGAGAAAGCTCCCCGCGCGGGATGGCGTTCAGACTCTGTAAGTGTCCCTCAGTAAATGGTGACAAGTATCCTAAGGAAGGAGGAGGTAGACAAGGAACATTCAGAATAACAGGTGCAGGATAACGTTTTGGTAAATTTCTTACCCTTTGTCACTCAGTGTTCCTCTCTGCAGAATGGGTCCACGCGTCCTGCCTGCATCGTCGTGGGGGTGTGGTCCGGTTTCCAGGAGGCCGGGAGTGTGGACGCCTGGAAATCACTGCCCTCTCACAATCGCCAGCTCAGGGTTTGGGTGTGGACTCCTGCCCAGGCTTCTGCACATTTTTTTTTTTAACTCAATCTCAGTGTTGACTGTTTCCTTTCTCTTTATTTTTAAAAAAACGATCAGTAAACAAGCAAATACACAAACTGTTGACCGTGAATTGAGAGTTCAGTTAGTTCTTCGTCCGGATGACTCCAGCGTTCGGCCCAACAAGAATCTGCAGCAGGGCTTCAGCTCCTTGTCCGAGCACCATGGACGCAAGCCCAGCCTTGAGGGTGACTGGGTGTTTATATCACTGACCTTCTCTTTCGTGGTTTAGGGGTCACCGCCGGGAATTGGACCTTACTACGAAAACCATGGATACCAGCCCGAGAGCCTGTATCCCGTGCGGCCCGCCGCGGTCCCCGGCGCCTACCCGGCGTATCCAGCCCCGTACGACCCACCCGCGGTGCCCCAGTACAGCCCCAGGGTGCTGACGCACGCTTCGACACCCGCCGTCCGCACGCAGCCCAAGTCCCCATCGGGGACGGCGTGTACCACAAGTAGGACCCTTTTTTGCATTTCATTCCTACAACAGAACCAGCGTTGGGGTCCGTCTTCCCCGGGGCCTCTGTCGCCGCCTGTCCTCTCTCTGCTGGGGCTGGTCCCAGGCCCTTTCCCTCTCCTTTGCTGTCACAACTGTCCCTGCCCCTCTCGCCTCCTGCCCAGGGCCCTCGAAGAGCTGCCAGGCTGCAAGGCCCTTCCTTTCCTTTCCTTAACTCTCCTGGCCCAGCTTGGCCCGCCCCACCCAGGGTGAGCTCCCGAGCCGGGCCTCTCTGCCCTCTCCTTGCCCCGGCGGCTTGTCCATGCGTCATCCCGAATGAAGGGTAAGCTCCGATGCGGGAACCCCCACCCACCCTTCTCTGTGGGTCCCCGGATACAGCACGTCGCGCTGCAGATGCGCCAGGGCTTCAGGCTCCGCGAATGACGTGGCTGCTCACGGAAGGATGTCTGGGCTTCGAGGGTCTCGCGGACGGAGCAGAGCGGGCGTAGAGGAGGGAGAGGGCTCCAGCGACGGATCCCTTTCAGTGCCACCTGCTGCTTTCTAACCCTTGTTCATCTCCTGCAGCCCTCTAGCTCTTTTTCTTTTAAAGATTGTGTTTATATAAGAGAGCACAAGCGGGCGGGGAGCAGGGAGGGGCAGATGGAGGAGCAGATCCGCGCGGAGCAGGGAGCCCACGTGGGGCTCGCTCCCAGGACCCCGGGATCGCGATCTGAGGCACCCAGGCGCCCTGCCCCTCCCGGCTTTCAGTGCAGGTCAGCGGAGTGTTGAGAACGGCCCGGTGGACGGGTGCACCCGGCAGCCAGGACAGCCAGTAGGAGTACTAGTGGCTAAGCCAGCAACGTTTTTGCTGACGGAGTTTTCTTTATGTGGCGTGTGTAAGGAGTAACTAACGCGAACTTGCATGTGCCCCCAGCACGTCGTAAAGAGTAGAAGTGAGTCCTTAACACCCGTGCCGCGGGAATTCCCGGCGCGCCCTTCCCCAGCGCTGTCGCCTGTCACCCTGCCCCAGGCAGGGCGCTGCGTCCCTCACTCTTCAAAAACAACTCTTGGTCCTTCCTTCTCCCGTTGACCTGTTTATTCCCTCTTCTCCTACTCCTCAGCCTCCCTCCTCCTCAGTCATCCCTTTCCTATAGGGTTCCTCCTTTCTGTCCTCCGCCCATTCCTCGCTCATCGAGGAAATCCTCCCCCGTGTGCCGACGCCCCTCTGGCGGCGGTTGGGGGTGCTGGGACCAGTGATCCGGCTCCCAGGGAACTCGGCAGTGTCTAGAGATCCCTTGTTTCCTATGACCGGGGAGAGGCTGGCACGGCACCTGCTGGATGGGTGCCGGGGGCCCTGGGGTCCCCTGTGGTGCACAGCACGGCGTCCCAGAACTGAAGCCACCCGGCCAAGATGTCCAAGGTGCCGAGGCCCAGGAGCCCTGGTCTGAGGTCGCCACAGAGGTTGGCAGGAGGACCCCACAGAGGTATACTTGTCTCCCCCAGAAAAGAGGGCTTTGGTTAGAAACCAGGGGTCCCCTCTTGAGATGAGACGTTCGGAGTTGGAGTCGTACTAGTCAGTGTCCAGCCCAGCCAGACAAGACGAGCCCACTTGTGTGCCACCGACCTCACCATCCTGGAAGTCTGTCAGTGCCTTATCCGTGACGTCATAAGGGGGGAGCACAAGCCTGCACGTATGGTTCTGCGCTAGCAAACCGCCCTTCGAACTCAAAAATTACTTAGTGTATCTTGATACTTTTAAAATTTTATTTTTAAAAAGATTTTATCTAATTGGATACAGAGAGAGCGAGCACAAGCAGAGGGAGCAGCAGGCGGAGGCAGAGGGAAAAGCAGGCTCCCCGCCGAGCCGAGAGCCCGATGCGGGGCTCGATCCTGGGACTCTGGGATCATGACCTGAGCCGGAGGCAGGCGCTTAACCCACTGAGCCGCCCAGGCATTTTGAAAACCATTTTATTGACTTGCATAGAAACATGTACATTTTATAAGTTTAATGTTTGGCCTTGGACCTAGTTTTCTAAATTAATAGACTATTTTTTAGAGCGGTTTCTGGCTTACAGAATATTGAGTGCTGGATTCCCACGGACCCCTTCTTTCACCAGGTTTTTCCCATCATCTTGCCTTAGCGTGCCACGCTTGTTGCAATCCATGAGCCGATGTTGATACATTATTATTAATAAAGCCCACAGTTTTATGAGGATCGCGCCCCTTAGTTGTATATTCTGTAGCTTTTGAGCAAAGTGTAATGACATGTCCACCGTTACAGTAAAATACGGAACAGTTCCAGGGCCCTCGAAACCCCCCGAGCTCCGCGCATTCAGCCCCCCACAGTCCTAGATGTTCCACGCCGAGTCCCCCTGCTCGCACACCTTCAAGTCTGGGGTTCGGACCACTGCAGGTCCTCAGTCTGGTGCAGATGGTTGGCCCTGGTCGTGGTAGGGCTGAATCAGCGAGAGACGGACTCGATGACGGACTCGATGACGACGGTGCATGAATAGTATGTTGTCATTGAACACAACAATGTTGCGTTTGCCGACCGGCCCCAAGTCAAGTTGGGGCTGACCAGGCAACTGCTTGCAAGATGCCCCTCTCGAAGGGTAGCCTCGGGGGGATCCCCCTGCCTACGTGCTCCTGGCCAGAGCTGGGCAGATCGCCGTCTGCTCAGTGAGACGTGCAGAAGACTTAATTTAATAGCTCTTGGCTCACTGCAGGCGTTATCTTATCCTAGATAAATACCGAGGTCAGTCCGTCTAGGATCAAAGAACAGGAAAGCCCCCCTAAAGGAAGAAATCCTCCTTGGCTAATGAGTCACGTCGGGCATCTGGAACTTCCCCTGTTGAGTTTCCTCTGCTGCTCGGCCCGGCCCTGCCCTGCCCTGCCCTGCTCTGCCCAGCCCTGAGTTCTGATAACGTGGTTCGGTGGCCCATGGCTCTCTCCAGACCAGTGGCCTCCGCCTCCGTCGTGAACCTGCTCGGACCGCAAATCCACGCCTCCCCTTCCCGAGCGGACTCTTGAGTTCCTGGTGATGGGGCCCAGGAAGCAGGTTGGCGGGCTCCGCCGGCGATTCCTAAGCCTGCTACTGGGGTTTGAGAACGTGGCCACAGGACGGATGGATGGGTCTGCCCTAGTCCAGCAGACTCCAGAGGCACAGATGGGTGCAGGGGGTGCCCGGCCTCCCCCACACTCCGGGACACCGACCTGGGTGTCCTATAAACTGAGGGGGTGGGAGCGTCTGTGAATGCCTTCTCTGCTCGCTCCCCCTGCCTCTCCCCTGCTTCCTCTGTGGAATGCTCCTGCTGCCGCCTGCGTTGGGTGTATTGAGTCTGACCCTTGATAATCGCTTTTGGCTTTGGCCGACGGTGACCTGTGGGTTTGTTTCGACTGGAGAGCCGTGGGGACCGTCTCCAGATGACTTCCTTCTTAGCTGAGACGTGAGCCCGGTGCTCCTGCCTCGAACCACAGGGTGGACGGATGTCAGCGGTCCCCAGGGGAACGTTCCGCAGGGACGGGAACATTCTACTACTGCCCTGTCCAGTGAGGCAGCCCCTGGCCTCCTGGAGCTGTTGAGCATTTGGATTTACATGACTACGAAGGAATTAGTATTTCATAAATGTCACGAGAAGTACTTGAAGCACAAATAGCCACACGTGGCTAGTGCCTGCGGATGGGACACGGGGCTCTGCGGCAGCCCTTCCCTAAACTGTCTTGGGTTAGGACGCTTTATTCTGCCTAGAGCACTGTTGCCAGGGAGGTGATCCTTTGGGGACATTGCTATTGTTTTCCTATGCTTGTCATCACCGAAACAAGGTTCCCCCCCCCCTTTTTAAAGATTTTATTTATTTATTTGACACAGAGAGACAGAGATCACAAGTAGGCAGAGAGGCAGGCAGAGAGAGAGGAGGAAGCAGGCTCCCTGCTGAGCAGAAAGCCCAATGCGGGGCTCGATCCCAGGATGCTGGGATCATGACCTGAGCTGAAGGCAGAGGCTTAACCCACTGAGCCACCCAGGTGCCCCTGTATTTTCCTTCTTTTAGGCAATTTTTTTTTTACACGAATCCTTTAGGCAATTTTTTTTTACACGAATCCTTTATTGGACTATTCTAAGACCATAACTTTCTATTTATTTAAGACTGACTTCTTTACTTGAGAGAGAGTATGGTGGGGAGCCCAGCGCAGGGCTCGATCTCACGACCCTGAGATCATGACCTGAGCTGAAAGCAAGAGTTGGACGCTTCACTGACCGACTGTGCCACCCACGCGCCCCACAAAGCCATACTTTTTAAAACTTACCATGAGTAAAGGTTACTTCATATCATGGCTTCTCCTCGGGGAGAAGGAAGATCTCCCCAGACATGTTCTTAAATTTTAAGTCTCATTTTTTAAGTGTATGAGAAATTACTGCTCGATGTGCCGTCTATGTTAAAGTCGCCAGTGAAACTGAACGTGGAATGTGAAGACACTTCGTGACTCCATTGTGTGCTGTCCCCCCCCCCCCCCAGAGGCCAGGAGGGCGCTGTGCATCACCGTCTCCCTGGGGGCCGTCCTGGCGGGAGCCGCCGTGACCGCGGTCCTGCTCTGGAAGTTCAGTAAGTGTCAGAGGGGAGCCGAGCTTTTGCGGGGTGCCTCCTCTTGTGGGTGGCCCACCAGCTTTCCTGAAGTTTCTCTCCCCCAACCAGCCGTCTTCTCTTTCTTCTCTTTGGTGGTGGGGACACATGAATAACCATTGTCATCCGACCTCGTTGTCTGGGTTGTCCTGAGTCACTTTCATGTTTCCTGCTGGTCTCTGGGCCGATGGGCACTGACCCACTCCGACTGTATCCAGCGCTTTGGGCGTTAGGCGTCGCCCCGCACTGGGGAGCGCAGACTCCCGGCCTCGGGATTCAGCCACACCTGTCCCTGAATCTTGGTGGCCGCATCACCGATTACATGCTGGGGCGTGACTGCCCTGTGCCACCTTGTGACCTGCAGCCCGGCCTTTTCCATCAGCCCTGGGCGGTGCGGACTCACGGTTTGGATGGAGCTCAGGTCACCTGTGGTGGAGAGGACATGGGGTCAGTCCCAGTCCAAGGCCACAGGCCCCTCCCACTCGCACCAGGGGCTCCCTGCTGCTTTGCTGCCGATGGCGGCAAGGACGCACCTGCTCCCTAGTAACATCGAGGGGAAGTTCTTCTCTCCTGTTGCCTGGGGCCCTGAGAGAGGACGCCGGAACTCGCGCGGCGTGTGTGAGGTTTTCCCGGCGTCCCCGGCTGACTGGGTCTCCCTCCTGTCGCTCTCCAGTGGAGAACAGGTGCTCCATGTCCGGGATAGAGTGCGGCTCGTCGGGAACCTGCGTCAGCCCCTCCCACTGGTGCGACGGGGTCCTGCACTGCCCCAGCGGGGAGGACGAAAACCGATGCGGTAAGTCGAGGCAGCGTGTGCACTGTGGAGGCAGCCACTCTGCCCCGGTGCCCGGACTGCGGCCCGTCCCGCGCACGATGCCGGCCCTGTGTCCCGCGCGGCCACCCAGGGGGTCACCGAACTGCGACCGAGATGCTCTAACCGCAGATGAGGACCCGGGCTCAGAGGGTGCCCCGCTGGCCCAGCCTCACGGGGCGGTGGGAGGGGGACGGCGGCTCCCAAGCGCAGAGCTGGGCTCTGTATTTTCAAGCCGCTCGCCTTCAGCCTGGTGGGGGTCTCTTGTCACGGAGAGGGCACCCGGCTTTGGCTCTTTATTATTTTCTGTTAATTGTTAGGAGGGATTGCAGGGGTAGTGGAGCAGATGTCCTGGAAGAGGGTGCGTGTGAGGGCGGTGCCGGTGCCCGGGCGGCCAGCCGAGGGGACCCCCCGTGGGCTGTCTCCCTGCCGTGCGGGTGGCGGCGGAGGAGCTGGTGTCACCTGCCGCACGCGTAGCTGACCCCTGCCCCTGGCGCGCAGCGGGCCTGTTTCTCCCCATGACCTTGTAGTTTGTCCTCCTCCGGCAAAACGTGTGAGCCAGTCCGCCTGGCTGTGGGGCCGTGGCCGTGGCCCTGTGCTGCACCCCCACGTCCCGCTCCCTGCTGCACCCTCTGACACGCTCACCCGAGAACCTCTTGTTTTTGAACAAATTTCAGAGCTGCAGTCCGAGGGGGCACCAGGACTATGACGGGCAGCTTCTCTCTTCTCCCCTCAAGTTTGCCCTAAGTCCTGCCCTTCATTTAAGCATGGGGAGGGCTGTGGTGGGCGGGGAACGTGGTCCCCTGCCTCGTCCTGCGCCCTCCCGGGTGAGGACTGCTGCCCTGCACGTCCTCCCCGCCCAGTCCCGGCCCCTGTGGGGGGCACGCGGCGGGAGTCCGGAGAGGAAGGTGCCCGCGGTGGAGCCTCCGTCCTGCGAGCTGCGCCCGCGTCTGCGGAATGTCTGCACGTGGCAGTGACCCACTCGTGCCTTCAGCTTAGACCACAGCGTCTCGCCCGTGTGCTGCTGCTGAAGGGTCTGTCACTCTTCTGAGTCGGGGGCGCCCGGGCCGGTGGGGCGCGGCTCAGCTGTCCTGTGTGATGGCTTTTGGTGTTTTCACATGTGGGCACGCACGTGTGCAAGGACGAACTCCAGCAGACCTGCTGTGTTCCTGCACACCCTCCCCTTCCTCCCTCTCTTCTGGATGGTTAAGTTGTGTTTTTTAAAATGCTTTGAATTCACGTCCTCAGGCAGCATCAGGAAGTACAAAGGATATGCAGGGAAAACTCGGGGTCCCCCGCGGTGCTCACACACGCACACGCGCACACACACGCACACACACGCACACATGCACGCACACGCGTGCGCACATGCACACGCACGCGCACACACACGCACACGTGCACGCACACGCACGCGCACACACGCACACGTGCACGCACGCGCACACACGCACACGCACACACGCACACACACGCGTGCCCGTTCACCAGCCAGTCATGCTTCTGCCTCGGGCAACAATACGTGTTTCTTGCTTCTCCTTCCGGAGAGTGTTTAAGTGAAGAAGCAGGTCAGTGTGTGTCTATCTCCCACTGTCCTCCTTGCCCAATGCCCAGTGGCCAGCTGACGGGCGGGTCTTGATGGCACAGATGACACATCCTGGGGACCCTTTCTGTGCTCTGGTGTGTGGCTGCAGGGCCCTGGGAGCCCCCTCGTCTCCATGGACACGTCACGCGTGTTCCAACCGTAGGAGCACGTGGGGCAGAAACACCCCCAGAAATCAGACTGCCGGGTGAGCATTGGCACGTGTGTAATTTGATCGACGCACCTGATTTTGAGATTGCGTAGGGGACGCCTGGGTGGCTCAGTTGGTTAAGAGATTGCGTAACTTCCACGTGGGCTACTGATAGAAAACAAGATCGATGCGCACGGCATCGCGTGGGCATTCTGTATCAGATCAGAGCACGCCTTTGACGTGCGTTTAATTCGTCCCCCCAGAGCGGAAATGCCCGTCACTGAAATCGCGTCACCCATCCCCGGAGAGCGCTCAAGGACACGTGCAGAGCGTTCCTTTCCTCAGAGCCTAGCTGTTCCCGAATATGCATGTGTGTATTGAATTACACGTATTGCGGGGTCGGTGTCCATTGCCTTGGTTTGCGGGACCATTCGGCGTCACAGGAAGTCCTGAAGAATGGCTCGGGGTGGCCCAGGGAGCACACTGTTTTGTACACTTGAGACTGGCCGGGAGGGAGGACCTCAGGCGTCCTCCCTCGCCACGGAGGAAGGTGTCAGCTGTGTGAGCCGACGGGCACGTCCGCCCGCGCGATCGTGGATCCCGCTTCACAGGGTGCGCGTGCCTCCAGTCGCCAGGTCGTACCCCCAAGCATATGCGGCTGTCCTTGGTCAGTCATGCCTCAGCAAAGCCGAAAACATTCCTAAGACCCAAGAAAGGAACTTGAGCTTGAGACCGTCTCCGGCTCTCTGGTGTATCGACCGTCATGTTCCCTAGTTAGCAGTTTTTTTTAAAGTTTTTTTTGGGTGTGTTTTTTTAAGTTTATTTATTTGAGAGAGAGAGAGGGAGAGAGAGAGATAACATGAGTAGGGGGTAGGGGGGAGAGGGAGAGGCAGGATCCCTGCTGCGCAGGAAGCCCAACGTGGGACTCGGCCCCAGGATCCCGGGATCATGACCTGAGCCGAAGGCAGACGCTTCACCTACTGAGCCCCCCAGGCGCCCCAAGAGTTTCCATTTAAATGCCAGCTGGTGCGCGTACAGTGGACTATTAGTTCCAGGTGTACCAAGTAGCGCTGGGACACTTGGGTCCAACCCCCGGGTGATCGTCACAGCCTGCGTCCCCGACTCCCCGTCACCTCTCCCAGTTAGCATTTGATCACAGAGACACGGGAGGGGAAAAAGCCTCTAAGATGACCACAAATCCAGAAGGCAGCGTCCCCTTCGTTTTCTGCTGTGCCGCAGGGTCCGTTTTATTTTTAATTTTGGAATTATGTTTAATCCCAGTGACTTTTTAGAAAACTTGGTGGACCTGATTTTTCCGCAGCGTTGAGTGTGTAGGGGATCGAGGGTTTGGTCCGGATTCGCGGGTCCCCTTCCCCGCGCACACCTGCCCCATGTTTAACAGCTTGCCTTGGTAGGGGGCTTTCACTGAAATTGATGAGCCCGTGATTGATGCATTCTTCTCAATGAAGAGTGAACTCGGTTCTTAGTTCACGCTTGGGTTCTTTCTTGGCGTGCGGGCGATGCATAGCGAATTTGCATTTGGACAGTGGGAACAAGTGCATCGTGAGCCATACCCACCGTTACAGTATCGTACAGAGGATTTTCACTGCTCTGAACCGTCCGCGCTCTGCCTCTTCAGCCCTCCTTCTCTGGCCCCCGGCAGCCACCAGTGGTTTTATTGCCTCCGTAATGGTGTCCTTTCCTTAGTGTCACCTGCTGGAATCCTATGCCTTGCAGCCTTTTCAGACCGGCTTCTGACACTCCCCTGTGAAAGGCACTTAAGCTTCCTCCCTGGCTTTTCCTGGCTTGGTGGCTCTTTTCTTTTTAGCGCACATAGTCCGCTATCTGGCTGGAGCACAGCGTGTCTGTCCACCCATGTCGCACACGGCTAGCTGGCCCGGGGTGTGTGGGGTCACCCATCCCGGAAGCATCAGGCGACGATCAGCCGGGGCTGCTGGCTTCACAGGGAATGCGCTGGAAGGCGTCGGTCAGGACGTGCAGTGAGCTGTGGCCACAGACGGGGGGCGAGGATGAGGTCTGCAATGACCAGGCCTTTTACATTTGACATCCCATGTTTCCCACCCCCAGACCTCAGAGCACGGTTTCACACGCGTTTAGACTTTGCACGGCGTGGAGCAGAGTGCTTAGTGGCGTGCCCTTTTTCATGGCCCTTTTCAGGGTCGTTTCTGTTAGTCCAGGACGCGGGTCGGTCCTCCAGCCGCACGGGCTCCCGCTCTGTGGCTGTGCCCGTCCCCACGCAGCTGCTCACACAGGGGACGTTCT
>RCUC01129035.1:0-11957 GCA_003697995.1 Taxidea taxus jeffersonii | reverse complement strand
CCTCTAGTTGGAAGGAAGAGGAGGAGGAAGCCCAGCTAATGAGGCTCGATCACAAGGTCACCCAGCTGGGTTCAGCTGACCAGAAAGTTCTTCAAGATCCCAGTCTGTCATCTACCACCCCCCACCAGGCATCCCTAGACCCCTCCCTAGGGTACAGGGGATGAGGACAGGCAGCCTCTGCTTCCCTTTTGGGGCATGCCACAGGGCTGTGGTTCAACGGAAGCAGGGCTCTGGCCCATCCCAGGCACAGGCCTCTGAGGGCCTCACCCTCCCCATTCCCAACCCAGACTCTTCCCAGCTGACTATGGGGCGCCGGTTCCCTGTTCCTCTTTTCTCTAGGCAGGAGGAAGCGGGTGGGGCCATGGGAAGATCCACAGACTCAGTTTCCTCATCTGACAAGTGGGCTCAACCCTGGCACCTTCAGAAGCTGGTCTTCAGAAGTGGTGGAGATTCAAAGAGGACATTCATGAAAGATGCTGAACCAGGGCATGACAAGTAGTCAGGTGAGAAGGCAGAGGTAGGCAGAGGTGCCTCGTGACCCATCTCCCTGCTCAGACTTTCCCAAGGCTCTCCATTGCTCTAAACATTAGACCAGGCTGCTCTCCCTCTGAGGAGCCTGACCAGCCCAGCCCTTAGCCTTCCCTACTCCCCACTCACCCCTCACCTCACAGCTCCAGCTATAAGGTCTTTTAGATTCACCTACAGCTCTCTTCTGTCCCACCCCAGGGCCTTTGCACTTGCTGTGCCCACTTGCCAGAACATTTGTTCCTCCCTTTTTCTTCTATTTGGCCTCTATCACGCTTCAGTTCTCAGCCCAGCAGCTTTTTTAAAAAAGATTTTATTTATTTATTTGAGAAAGAGAGAGTGAGAGACAGCATGAGAGGGGAGAAGGTCAGAGGGAGAAGCAGACTCCCCATGGAGCTTGGAGCCTAATGTGGGATTCGATCCTCGGACTCCAGGATCATGACCTGAGCCAAAAGCAGTCGCCCAACCAACTGAGCCACCCAGGCACCCCAGCTCAGCAGCTTCTAAGAAGTCTTTCTGACCTCCCCAATCACATCAGCCTGCCTGCCCATTGTAGGCCCTCATCACTTTGTACTTCTCAGTCACAAATCGGCATTTCTGAGAGTGATTTGGTTAATGCCCATCTCCCACAGAAGACTATGAGCAACTTGTGGGCAGGGATCATCACCTCCCCAGCACCTGCACTAATGAAGAGTAGGTACTTCATTAATATTTGCTGAATGAATGAATGATAAACACAGAATGAATAGTACAACGGACAAGTCACACCCCCAGACGCCCCCTCTCACATCTGGCTTTGGCCTTGGGCCCTGTGCTATTCCTGCGGGCCCAGACCCCCTCCCCCAGGATGGCTGCTTCAGCCTCCCTGTTCCTTGTCCCAAAGCAAGACCTCCCTCCCCTCTCACAGCCTTATTTTCCTGGATAGAAAACAGAGACATGGCCCTCGATCATGGGCTGGGTTCCCCTGAGCCTGGTATTCTGAGGATAGGCCTTGAGGTCACCCTGGAGAAAAGGTCAAGGCCAGGAGCCCCCCCCCCATTCCCAATATCAACCAGAATAGCAGCCCCCCCCCTTAATTATGTTATACTCAGGGCAGCCACAAGTTAGGTACTTTGACAGGAGTTTGATTACACATGCTCAGCAAAAACTAAAAAGTCTCAAAAAAGAGCCGACTGATGGTGGATATGCCAGGAGGGGGAGGTATGGGTTAGCAGTTCCCCCATGCCCTGAGTCTGCTCAGATGCAAGTCTGTTTCCACATCATGGCCCCCGGAACGCCGGCCAGGCCACCCTTGGGCGGGACTCGACGCAGGGGGGATTGGCGGGCTGAAGTTGTGGAAACTGTACATCCGCCTCGGCTGGGGAGGGCTGCGTCCTTCCTGTGGAATCCCCAAGGGGAACTTGGCCGTGGTCGATTTCCACCTTACAAGCCAGCTTTACTGCCTGCCCTTGGAAGACGAGGGCCACTGCACTAGGATCTTCTGTTGAACAGTGGGTACCACCACTCAGAAAAAAAGAAAAAAAATTAAACCATTGGGCAAGATGTCCCCACAGGGAGCACTGAAGGTGGGCTGAAAGTTCCTATAGTCCATCCCTACCCAGTATCACCTCCAGGCTCCCGAAGGCTGTGTTGCCCTCTGCTCTGGACAAGGTGGAGGCTCAAAGATCCTCTCCCCATTGCCTGGAACTCTCCCCTGCCCCGAGGTCCAGGCAGCACCCCTAGAGTCGGGGGCGGAGGGTGGCCATCAACCCTCAGCCAGGAGTTACCTCCAGACCGAGACAGTGTCCCCATGGCCATCTCTGGGAGGTGATCTTGCCAAGACTGCTGCCAAGCCCAGTGCTTTGTGCACCACCTATGTGCCAGGCCCTGTGCCGAACAAGACTAGCTCCTTGCTAGAGCTCACCTTCAGGGTGGGCACAAGACACCGAAAAATATGAACACAGAGAGGATGACAAGGGCGCAGCAGAAAAATGAATGAGGGCCGGGATGGAGAATGAGGGAAGGGCTGCAGCAGGGGTTGGTCTGGAAGGCCTCTCTGAGGAGCACAGGCCCAAGTGAGAAGAGGGAGCAGGTCATGGAAAGATCCAGAAGAACAGTGTTCCAAGGAGAGGAACAACAAGGACAAAGGAGGGAAAGTGCGGGGGGAAAGCCTGGGGTGTTGTTTAAGAGGGAGTGAGAGTCAGAATGGCCAGAAAGGAGGGTGGAGGGGTGGGGAGGAGAGAGGCCCATCCTGCAGGGGCCCCCGAGGTGGGGAGGACTTGGCCTTTCTGGAGGCAGGTGGGAGCCATGGGAGGGCTGTGAGCGGGGCAGCAGTGTGAACAACTGAGGCTCTAACAGGTCCCCTCCGGGAGTGGGGAGGGTGGATGTGGGGAACAGTGAGGATGGTGACGGAGGAGGGGAACCTGGGCAGATTCTGGGCCCGGCTGGAAGGTAAACTGGATGGGGCTGGAGAGAGTGAAGTGGGAAACAACTCCAGGATCTGAGACCTGATGGCTGGGTGGACGGCTGTGCCACTCTCTCAGCTGGGGGGGGGGGGGGGGCGGGGGGGGGGGGGGGGGGTGGGGCCCGCCTCGCCGGGGGGGGGGGGGGGGGGGGGCAGCGGGGGACAGGGCTGGTTAAGTGACACCCATGTCTCTGATTGGAAAACTGAGCGAGACAGAGACAGAGACGTGGGAGGAAGAAGAGGCTGGGCTCAGGCAGTCCAGGAACAAGGGACCCCATGCGGCTGAGCTCACCGGGCATGCGCAGGGGAAGGCAGGAGAGGGCTCCTCCTCACTTCAAGGGCCATTTGTGAGGCCCGAGGAGAACCAGGCAGGGAGGAAGAGGAGACAAGAGGGTTGGCTTCTGGAGACCTGGGAGGACGGTGCTCACCACTGAGAGAACAAGCCAGTGAAGGTCCAGCACATCTGGGCCCGCCAGCGCAATCCAGAGGGGAAATGAATGTCAGCAAGGCTAGAACTGGTGGCCGGCCTGGCTGTGGCCCCATCACCCTCATGGCCGTATTCTTTGGGGGCAGCCAAAGAGGCTGAGTCCTGATTGATCTAAGTCAGCCATAGGAACTCCTTTCTGGTTTAACGGTGGACATGTGACTCCATTGTCACACTGTCAAGGGGAAGTCTACCGGGACATTTAGGAAATATTTTCCTGCTTGATAAAAGAGTGAGATTCTGGATGAGAAAAATGCCTTTTCTGCCCACCCCTTTCCCTTCCTAATTAAGATGTGGTTACATGGGATGTGACTTCTGGTGCCACAGCAGCCACCGGGGCCCATGAAGAAAAGAGAAATGAAGAGATACCAACTAGAACCCAGATAATGGATCCCAGAATGGCCCCATATCCAGACTTCTTGTTGTAAGATTTAATTCAATGTCATACTGTTCCAAGCATGGAAGAAGGCCTAATTGGGACAAGAGGAAACTGGGAATGAACCCTGAGATGGGGGAGAGAGGGTGGGAATGAGGAGGCTGAAAAGGAGTCTTTTAGAGAGGATTTCATCTGGGGAAGCAAACTCCTGGGGAAAAACAGTGTAGCCTTACACACTCTCAGATCCTCACATAGAAGACTAGGATGCCGTGGATAGTCACATCTAATGTACAGATGAAGAAACTGAGGCACAGGGAAGTCATGAGTGGTTCAAGGCCACACAGCAGAGGCAGACTGGCTCATGCATTCAGCCATGCTCATTACCTCCCATGCAGGTCCTTTGGCCTCTCTGAGCCTCACCATGCTCATCTGTTAATAGGGATGCAAAAGGCAGGTGACCTTCCAGAGGTGTCGGAGGTGTCGTGAGTCTCAAAGGTTCCCGAGGCACTGAGCAAACCAGCTGAGCAGTGGTGGGCACTCAGCATCAAGGCCCAGGGCCTGGGTGCACGGCAGGCCCCACAGGTGTGAGTTCCCGTGTCTGCAAACAGTGGAGACTCCATGAAGGGAGTGCCTACCATATGGCAGGCACATTACCAATCCTGGGCATAACACTGACTCCCATCATCCCCAAGAGGCCTCCTCCACTCCCCAGCCCCTGGCTCCCCAGGCCCCATGAGCAGTGAGCCACCAATAGGGAGCACTAACTCCCCACTGTGACCCCACTGCGTTCCCTCCACCGTTGCCTGCATGCCTCTTGGGACAGGCAGCTCATTATTCCTCAGAGAACACAGGGCCTGCCCCCAGCAAAACTCTTTGTCCCTGTGTGGCCCTAGGCAAGTGCCAAGGGCCTCTCCGGGCCTCCCTTTCCATGCGTGTAAAAGGGCATTCACAAGAGTCCCGCCTCCTGGGTTGGTGGTGAGGATCCAGGAAGGCCTTGCTCCTATAGTCCTGGAGAAGCATAAAGTCTGGTGGTTAGCCATTACTGTTGCCTATGGCTGACCCTGCCTCCTGCCCTCAGCCGGAGCCCTGGGTCTGTCCGGTTTGGGAGCCCATGCATCAGGTATGTCCCTAGGTTCTGACCCAGAATCTGGAGGGGAGGGAAGGAGTGCTGAGTTTCCAGGCCCACAGCCTAGCCCCACAGCCCCTGGCTCCGACTCACACCCACCCGGGGCCACCACCATCTCTGAGAACCCATTGTTCCTGTCTGGCTCCACTCCAGGGTCCTGGCCCTACTTCCCTCTAGTACACCCCCCACCGTCCCCAGGGCTCAGGCTTCCCTACAAGAGGGTGCCAGGTGTGGCAGCAACCCAGCAATGGGAACACAAGTTCAAATCCCTGCTCTGCCACGTCCCATCTGTGTGACCTTAGGCACATCACCTCCCCGTGCCTCAGTTTCCTCATTTGTGAAATGGGGTGTCAGGACCTCACAGAGCTGTACTGAGGATTCTATGAGTTTGGGGATGGCAGAGTGCCCGGCATGTAGGAAGCCTCAGGGAACATTAGTCCACTTCCTCTGCTACCCCAGGCCTAGAGGACAGAGCCAGGAAGAGCAGATGCAGGGGTAGGGAGAGTACATAACTGGCCTTGAAGCTAGGATGCCATGAGCAGAGCACTGGATGAGGAGTCCAAGACCAGGGTCCTGGCTTTGACCCTGCTGTGTAATCTCTGGCAGGCTGTGAACACCTCTGGGCCCCAGAATGAGGGGAAAAAGAGGCTGGGATCTTCCCTTCTCTGTAGGAAGCGGGGGAAGGGGCAGGGACTTGCAGCCAAGTTTTCTTTTCATTTTTTTCTTTTCAGCACAAAGGGCTTGAATGAAAACCAGCTGCAGGGACAGAGAATCCTATTGTGAAGGCACCTGAGATTCCTGGGCAAGCATAAAGGGCAGCATTCTGGGTGTTGGGCTGGGTAAGCAGAAGCCAGGGTATCAGCCAGAGACACACAGGGGGCAGCTTGGTGGGGGGTCTCCTCCCTCATCCTCCACCTGGGCATCCAGGACCCTCCCTCAGGCATCTCCTGCTCAGCCACAGTTTCTATATGCAGACATGGGTAGACCATCTTGGCTTTGTTTCCCCATCTGCAAAATGGGTACAGTAACAGCACTTTCCCTCTAGGTAGGAGTAGGTATGTTGTGACAGTCTCAGGGCGGGCTCCTCTGCCAGACAGTCTTGGGTCTGATACCAGCTCTGCCACTCACTTGTTGTGTGACTTGGGGTAAGCCACTTTAAACTCCCTGTGCCTTGGTTTCCCCAGCTGGGAGACGGAAACACTAACAGTACTTAGCCTGCTGGGCAGATGAACTGAAATGACTCAGCATGGAGCCTGGAGCATGGCAAATAATAACAGTTATTACTGCTGTTTTTCTTCTTCTTATTGTCACATGGGCTCCACCTGCTGAGGCCCCACGCCCCCCGTCTCAGAAAGCCCTCGTTCTTCTGAGTACTCGTTCATCTCAACAATTCTGTCATGTGTTTCTTGGGCACCTACTATGGGCAGTCTTGGTGAAGCCAACATTCTGGGAGAAAAAAGATGTTAAAGTCAGGACTTGTATGGGAAAGGCTTGGCACATAATCTAGGTGCTCAGAGATATCAACCACCCAACACCTGGCCTCCCACGGCTCCATGCTGGATTCGTGCTGGGCTCTGGGGGGGCAGCCCTCATCTGGGTGAGTGCGGGAGACGGGCATGTGGAAGAAACAACAGCCCGTGATGGAGGGGGCCCCAGGTGGCCTCGGGAGCCAGAGGAGTTCAGGGTGGGCTTCCTGTAGGAAATGGTTATGAATAACAACATATATTGAGTATTATTATGTGCCAGGCACTGTTCTCTTCACAATAGCCCTTCGCAGAGGGTTTTCTTCTCACATAACTCATTCTGTGGGTAAGAGTCTAAGACCAGAGGGACGCCTGGGTGGCTCAGTTGGTTAAGCAGCTGCCTTCGGCTCAGGTCATGATCCCAGCGTCCTGGGATCGAGTCCCACATCGGGCTCCTTGCTTGGCAGGGAGCCTGCTTCTCCCTCTGCCTCTGCCTGCCACTCTGTCTGCCTGTGCTCGTGCTCTCTCTCTCTCTCTAACAAATAAATAAATAAAATCTTTAAAAAAAAAAAAAAGAGTCTAAGACCAGAGAGGTAAGGTAGCCTGCCTAAGGTCACACAGCAAAGACAGGATGGAGCTGAAATTCAAACCCCATAGTCTAACGGAATCCCCGCACTGCTCTCCAGACAGCGCTCTCCAGCCTCTAGGCCTCTGGACCCATTTGTCCCCCCTGCGCATCTCCCCTGGAAGAAAATCATCTGAAACCTCCCCCTCCCAACCCCCGGGGCCCTGAAGCTGGGAGCCCTTGATACAGGGAGAAAGAGGTGGGAGGAGAGGACAGGTATCACCAGCACAAACTCCTCAGAGGCAGAGCCTGGCCTGTGTCATCCCAGTAAACAGAAGGACGGAACAGACATCTTCTGAGACCTCCCTGCGCCCTTGTTCACTTGATTCTCATAATAACTCCCTGTGAGGTCAGCACCGGGGCAATCCTCATTTCCCAGAGGAGAAGCTCAAGGCAAGAAAGCTTGGAGACCCATGTGATTCCAGACGCGGCTGAAGAAATGAAGGCAGCAGCTGCCAAAGTGACCTGTGGAGCCTCAGTTTACCCCTTTGTGAAATGGGGATGACCCAGGACCCACCTTGCAAGACTTTGGAGAGGAGCAGGGTGCAAACGGGCCCGTTCCCCTGGGGCCTGGCTGGCGGTTCTCACCACCACCATTACTGCTACGGTAGTACCACGCCCTGGCAGGCCTCTGAACCCCTGTACCTGCAGTTCTTCCTGTAACGAAACCCGCCTGCCCGCGAGACCTCAGCGAGGAGCCCTGATCACTCACTTAATTATAATCTTCGGGGAAAGGAGAACACCCCCCTGGAGGTGTGGAGAAGCCGCCGGCGTGGCTGCAGCCTGTGGGGGGGTAACCTGACGCCCCTCGCCCAACCCGGCTCCCAGGTCTTTGTCTCGGTCCTGCCCAGATTACTCTATTTTTCCAACCCCAAACCAGGGTTGGCATGAACTCAATGCTCAGCATTGTCCTGGGACCAGGCCCTCCCAGGGCCCCCGGGGCCAGGCCTCATCCTTCCTCCAGCTGGGGATCCGGCCCCCAGGAGGCGTCTCAGGAAATCAGAAACCCAGCAGGGCCAGCTGGGGTGGCCTCCCGTGTGCCGGGTCCTAGGCTTCTTGCCTGTCAGCTCATCAAAGCTTTACCACTTCACTGCAGGAGGGGCTCGCTGTGTGCCCATTTTCCAGAGGGAGAGACTGAGGCCAAGGGAGTCAGATGCCCACCCTGGTTGATGTAGGCAGAATTGGCAGAGCCTGGGTCAGGCTGAATCAGGATGCTTCCCCAGGAGGGGGTCTGGGTACCCTGGACCTGTAGCTGGAACCATGCATCAGGGTTTTCTGGGGTCATTATGTCCTTTCTGCAGGAGGTCCTCCAGGGATCCTGACCGGGTAAAGATGGAGGAAGGCTGGATCATGAGGCAGAAGGCACCACAGCTAAGGGCTCAGATTTCCACAGCAGCTGCTCCAGGTTCAAGTCCAGCTCTAGGCCCTGCCTTGCACAAAGCCTCGCTCCTCTCTGAACCCCGCTTTCCGAAGCCATAAAACTACATGGGGAGGGGAGGCAGGCCACCAGCTGGGTGAAACACTTAGCCGGTACAAAGTGCTCCATGAACAGGAGCTTAAAAACCAGAGCTTGAACATGGCAAAGGTTGTTGGCAGAGATGCAGCAGCTGGGCAAAGAGAACCCAGGCGGCAGGAGAGCACCCCCCCACCCCGTGTCACCCACATCCGGGCTCAGAGCTGAAGACTGAGTAGCACCAGGGACCACTATGGATGCCCACCCACCCCTGCAGGTGGGGGCAACTGGTGGCCCGCCCTCCTCTGCTCCCTCTGGATCACCACCTTCCCCAGCCCCATCTGGGCCTTGTGCCTCCGAGGCTGACCTGGAGGGATGCCACCAGCCCTGCTCTTGGCTTCCTGTGGGGTTCCCTGAATGGAGGAGATGGGAGGGCTGGAGGAGCCTGACAGCCGTCTCTGTGCTGTGTCCCTGCCCCCTAGGCTGGAACTGTCCTTCCCCAAGTTCTCAGCCCCTGCCAGGGGGGCCTCTCCCTGCACCCCGTCCCTGCAGACACCTGTGTCCCACTGATGCCAGCCCCACTCTGCACCTTTCCTTCCTCGGTTCCCTTAACCCTGCCCATACCTCTTTGAAAAGAGTCACTTTATTCAATTTTCCTGGAGCTATCCAGTTTGAGAGCCGTTTCCCACCACACCCCACTGACTACAGATCTGAAATCAATAGGGTAAAATGTTAGGATTTGACTAAGCTGGTGACGGGACCTGAGGCTCTTTATAACCATCTCCTGTGACGTTCCGGGGGTTGCGGGACTTCCTAAAGGAAGAATGAGCAGAGGAGACAAAGCATATTTGGCAGCCAGGAGACTCAACCAGGATCCTGGGTGAGGGCTCTCAGGTCAGTGGAGGTCAAGGGGTCCATCAACCAGTCCGACCACTTCTCCCTCCTCCTGGGTCCCTTTCTACTTTTCCCCTTGGCTCAACGCCTCCCGACAGGAAATGAGAATCACATGCAGGGGATCACTGAACAGGGTCTGTTCAGGGGCCCCCAAGCAGGACCACTGCACCCCCACAAGTAAGATTCTGGCTTCTACTCAGGTCCCAGCCAGAGAATGGGCAACACTGAGGAAATCTGGCTCCCGTGGGACCTCACAGTCGGTGGGGGCTCAGCGGGTAGGGACACCCTAGAGAGCATCCACTCCCCCCAAGTTCCCTTCTATTCCAACCTCATTTTCCCCATCTGATCTGGCTCCTGCCCCATCCTTCTTGCAGAGAAGAGTTTGGCCAGGGGTGTCTGTTGTTTTTTGGGTTTCGTGGGGTTTTTTACATCTACATACACAATTACTCAATCTGTAACTCGTCACACATGCCTAAATGGAATAATTTTGTGTGTACTATTTTCATTTGGCATCTAGCCTTTTTTTTTTCTCTTTTCCTTTCTGCAAAAGCCTTCTCTCTCCCTGTGTTGACAGTTGAGAATGGTTTTTCACATATTGTTCTGTAAGCATGAAAATCCCATACAGACTATGCCTGGACAAGGGATCTCTTCATCTGTCATTTCTTTCACAAATCAGGATCGCATTGTAAACCCTTCCCAGCATCTTGCTTTTCTCATTTAAGAATCTCCGCACAAACAAGAATTCTCCTGGATTGTTCACAGCGGAGGTATTCAAAAGGTGCAAACAACCTAAAGGGCCATCAACAGATGAATGGGTAAACATAATGGGGTCTGTCCACACAATAGAACATTATTTGGCCATAAAAAGGAACGAAGTACTGACTGGTACATACTAATTGGAAAAAGCCAGACTGGAAAGGTCATATATTGAATGACCCCATTTATAGGAAATATCTATAGTAGATAAACCCAGCAGACTGGTGGTCACGGGGGGCTGGGGGCAGCCGGATGATGAGCGGCATGTTTAGTGGGTACAGGGTCTGTTCAGAAATTGATGAAAATGTTTTAGAACTAAATAAGGCGGTGTTTACACTGCTAATGTACTCACATCCCCGAGCTGCACACTTTAAAATGGTTAGTTAACGACTTAATGACTAATTACAATGGTCACTTTTTCATTATGTGAATTTCACTTCAATTTTTAAAATATGAAAAATATAAACATATATATTCTCCCTTTTAAAACAAAGGTAGAAGACTACACACACTGAATTCTACTTTGAACTCTTTCAACTAAAAATAAATCCTAGAGAAAAAGATGCCTGTGTGATAAAGAATGTTTAAAAACAAACAAGTTGAGCTACACAAGTCACCAGGGAAAACTGTGAACCATTCTTAGCTGCATAATAGTCCATGATGTAGACAGACCAGAATGGTGTCACCCATTTCCCCAAAATGATGCACGATGAGTTTTCATTCTTGTTTTTTGGTTTTTTGTTTGTTTGTTTGTTGTTTGTTTTTTGTTTTTTGGCCTGGGACGGGGGAATCTCTTGACACATGTAAGCACCAGGCACTTTACAAACAGGGTTTTATTTTACCCTTACTCTAATCCCATATTTTCTCCCATTTTTTAGTTGGGAAAACCGAGGCCCAGAGAGGAAAAGGCCAGGAAGTGACACTGAGCCAGAACTCCAAAGCCAGGCCTGTCTGACCTCAGAGCCACATAGCCCTGGGCCCACTCCTTGCTGGGGACACAGCAGGGAGCCACAGTGACCCAGGCACCTGCTCTGGGGAAGCTGACATTTTAGTGGGAGACACAGACAGGAAATAAGATGAATCAGGAAGCTACGTGGCCTATTGAGGGGTGCAATATAATTATATTATATAGGTGATTATAGGGAGAAATAAAGAAGAGAAGGGGGAGAAGGGGAAGCAGGGAGATTAGATTTTTTTTTTTTTAAGATTTTACTTATTTATTTGACAGAGAGAGATCACAAGTAGGCAGAGAGGCAGGCAGAGAGAGAGGAAGGGAAGCAGGCTCCCTACTGAGCAGACAGCCCGATGCGGGACTCGATCCCAGGACCCTGGGATCATGACCTAAGCCGAAGGCAGAGGCTTTAACCCACTGAGCCACCCAGGTGCCCCGAGATTAGATTTTTAAATAGGGCAGTCAGGGAGGGCCTCACTGGGAAAGGGACATTTGGGCAAAGACCCAAAGGAGGTGAGGGAGTGAGTCCTGTGGTTTTCTTCCATTTGGGGGAACAGTGTTCAGAGCAGAGGGAACAGCAAGGGCAAAGACCTAGAGGCAGGGAGCTACAAGGAGCTGGGTATTGCCAGGGCAGGAAGGGAAAGAGGGAAGGTCAGACCACAGAGGGCTAGTAGCCCAGCCACCTCTGAGTAACAGGAGGCCAGGGAAGGGTGGGGAGCATCAGACTGGGACGAGAATTTCAGTTTTGAAAAGCTCCCTCTGGCTCTCCAGGAAGGATGTGGGAAGAGAAGAGCAGTCAGTGGGGGCTCAGGCAGGGAGCTATTGTCATGGGGATGGAAAGAAGCTGTCTGTTGGTAGAA
>RCUC01129034.1:0-12738 GCA_003697995.1 Taxidea taxus jeffersonii | reverse complement strand
GTGTGTGTGTGTGTGTGTGTAATCTTCAGGGTAGCCATGAGAGATAAATATTGCTATCTGCAATTTCTAATTGAGGAAATGTTCAACGGTTTGCCAGAAATTATAGAAGTGGCCTTGGCAGGAGCAGAACCCAGACCTGGCTGACTTCAAGAGCCTGCATTTTCTGATACATGGCACCACCTTTTAAAAAACACACACTATGATGTGAAATACTACCTCTGTATGTGGGAGACTATGAAAAGCCATGGACACAGCTCTGCAGCCCCCCAGATGGACAGGAATGTTTGAAAAGTCTTGAGGATCTCTTTTATTTGAGAGGCAATAATTGAGCAGTAGAGTATAAAAAAGCTACAGTCTCAGTCCATAGTACAGAGCACAGAGTAGAAAGGCAGTTTGATGATTTTTCTCACTCACACTTGGGTAGATTCTCATCATCAATTGGAGCATTAATCTCTTTGGCTCTGGAAACAGTTATTTGCTTAATAGCTCTTTTGTGACCCAGGGAGTTTATGCACAATCCCAAACGGCTTAACTTCCAGCTGAGGAGGAGTTTAGGCAGAGAAGAAGAAAAAAAAAACTAACTTCATTTTTCACAAATAATTTGAAGATGAAAATTGGAACAAACAATCTCTATTTTTGTTGAGAAAGAGTCCTGTTTTATTTTGACAGAGGTCACTGAGACGTAGGAGGCAATTTTCATGTGGAGATATTTCCTTGAGTCAGTGTAAATGGAGCAAAGAAAATGAATAAAATACAAAATGTCCTTGTAAAGTTCAGATTTTTTTGGGTCCTACTGTGAAATTTTTGTATTCGAAAGTTTGGACTAAATTCTAAGCACCTATCTGAACTTTTTAACTTTTTATCTTTGGAATGGTTAAAAATAGTTGTCCAGTAACTGAAAACCTGGATTTTTCACAGGTTCAGTTATTTGCCCTACTGCAGACTTAAAATGATCTATTAAGTGATTATTATGTATAATGAATTGTGCTATAGAAATGTCAAGAAGGTTATAATTGTATGGTTTCATTTTCCTGTCAGGTGATAAAACAGGAAGAACTTGGCAAGGATCTTTCTGAATGTACTTTGTATGATCTACTGAAATACGATGATTTTAACTCTGACAAGCACCTGGCTCTTGAAGAACTTTATAGAACATTTCGTGAGTATAATATTCATTCTCTAATTCTTCATTCTTTTTTCTGTTTCTTTACACAATACCGTGTGTTTGCTTGATCTCAGAGTACAAGCTGTTTATTTTTTTTATGAGAAGTGATATATTAGTAAGATAATTTAAGTACTTAACTGTTGTTGAAACATATGTAAAAGCTAAGGAGTTTAATGATTCTAAAATGAAATATTAGATAACCCTAGATATCTGTCCTTACTGATTTTCATTGAAAACATTAATTCTACAATGTTGTTTCTAAGGTTTAGAGTAGAAGCAGTACTTGACTGGCTTTCACTGTATGTCAAAACCAATTTAATTATTTTCACAGTGACTTTTTTGTTGTTATACTATTGGAAAACTAAAGCAGATTCCTAGATAGAGTTTACATTATGTTAACAAGTATAAAAATGGAAAAATCGTATTTATGTTAACATGTTTGGTATAATGTTAAGGTACTTTGGAATAATTTATATATATTTCAATTGCTTAAAGACTTATTAAAATTGACTATATGTGCTTTATAAAAGGGAGTTATGAAGATGATCTGGCTTTAAGAAGTTACCTACTAGATTATTCTTTAAAAATAATTCAAAGAGGAAAGACTAGGAGACAAAAACGAGAAAGGAAAGATATAGGAGATGTATGTAAAAATTAAATTAACTGGTTGGTGTTTGAAAATCACCAAAGAATCAAAGTTCAAAAGGATTTAATTTAGCACTGAAACCAGTATTTTTTATAACTATCTATCATCTAGCTAGCTAGCTAGCTAGCTATCATCTATCATTTATCTATCTATCATCTATCTTTAATATGTTATATGTATATACATGTATATATCACTTTCCAGAAAGGCAGGAAATAATATATGTGCTTGGTGTGAAAAGATCTCTTTTGAATTATACCTCTGCCGTCTATCAGTGGTCTAATATTAGAGAAATTACTTATATTTCTGAAAATTCATATAAACAAAGATTGTAATTTTTCTGTCATATGATAATTTTACGTTAAACATTAAATTATATGTTATGTAATATTTGGTGCAAGTAAAACAATATATGCAAAATAGTTGCAGATTACAAAGTTTTAAGGCAAGATATCAGCATGCTCTTCAGATTTAATTAAATTTCATTTCCATTTTAGATTAAAAAGCAGGATAACAAGGCAGGACAACTCCATAAACTGTTAATCCCCTAAAAGCATGTCACAACGTGAAACTATATTTCAAAGTTAACAACAAGAAAGCTGTATTATTATTCTGTGTTTGTATGAAGAAATTGAAGTACAGAGAAGTTAACTAAGTTAACTAAGTGGATAATAAGGTTTATTATTAAACCTCTGTCAGACTATGAAGTATATGTGTTTCCCACTGAACTTCACTCCATAATAGTCATTAGTTTGTGTGCTCATGGTGACAAGGAGAAGGTATTATGGTTTATCAGGAAAGAAATTATATTTATATTGTTTTATATTTATATTATATTAATGTCATCCTATTATATTATTATATAAAGACTATATATATATATATACACACATATACATATAATTAAAGACTAGATACAAGATAGAAGGGATAAACATCATAAAAAGACCTACATAAAATATTAAGTGAATTGAGAAAATATTCTCCAGTTTGGGAAATCAAGGAGACTTTTTGAAGGTGGTAGCTATTGAATTAGTCTCCAGGATGAGTGGATATGGGCCCTGGTCAGTAGGAGATGGGAAACTGGACAAAAAGAATAACAAAAATAAAAACTCAAGTGTGTGGCAAACCAGAGTATTTGCAGAAACCAATTCAACTACAAGATCTGTTCCAGGTCTGAAATTCTATGAAAATATATAAATTATTATTACTATTTTACTAACTTGTTTTGTGAAACAAGCAGTCTAATCTACTAACTCCAATCCCTCACCCTTAAACTGCACAGATGCATGGTTTTGACTAAGTAAAAGTGATTGAAACTTGTAGCAAGAGCAAAAACTATTTTTAATGGTATGCAATCGATCAAACATCATAAGATAAGTGGCTATCTGTGTAGAATTTTTATTTAAAATACGGTTATTATTGATGATGAAATGGTAGACCTAGAAACTAAAACGATGAAAATAATGTCTAAATAATATGTTATTTTTATGACAGCACTGCAAAGACTGAATAATGACCCCCGGCAATATCAGTAAATAAGATTCTTGTCCAGAATACAGCTGCTTACACTTATCCTAGGGAAAAAAATGATATTTCATTTTGAGATATGATTTGATGTTGCTAAGGAAAGCAAGGTGGATCAGCTTATTGTTCTGATAAAGAAAATTCTGCAACTCAGAAATCTGTATCATCAATAAAAGCATTCAATAGAGAAATAGTTAACTTTTGTCTAAAGAACGGGCTAAATTATACTAGGAACTATTGAAGTTGAAAGGGAAAAAATCTATATGATTTGGATTCACTATTAGAAAGTAATATGTAACCATTTTATGGAAATTATTTATAGTAAATGTGATGAACTTAATGAATATTGTAATGTTTCTGCCATTAGGTCAAAATTATGTATAACACAAAAGGTCTACATTTTTAATATTCTAAGTCATAAAGAGATATTAGATAATGAAAGCACTTGGCAATCAGCAATCATATTATGATCTTTCTTTTTGTATAATCGCAAAACTATCCCTTAACAATGATAAAATGATGTTCAAATAATCATTTAGAGAAGATAATGTTTTTCTAAGTAATGCTGGAATTATATGGAAGATTTTAATATTCTTTCTGGTCTCATGAAGTGATTTTCTGGGAAGTATTCCATTTTCAGTGTTTCACTAATTTAAACAGGCCATCAAACTACACAGTGATCCCTCAGAGATAGCAGAATTAATCTGTATGGATTGTGTCTGCATTAACAAGACATATTTATACATCTTCAATAGGAGATATGTATCTATTTCTTTCTTTCCATCTGTTATAATACTTTATAACTAAACCCATTTTGGTTTTGTGAAGTTTAGTGACAGGCTTTTTATAATGGTGTGTTTCTAAAAGTCACTGTGTTATAAAATATTAAGGTAGTTTCATGAGTAAAAATGTGTAACGATAGTGAGAAAACCAATCTATTCAAAAACCGTGTATTAAGTACTCATGTGTATAGGGTGCTGTGATAGTTAAATCAACATAAAAATTATTTTTCTTTCCCTTAGGAGTATATACTCTTAGATAATGATAAAAATGACAGATTTAGTATGGTTTAAATATATACATATATATATTTTTTTCATCCAGAATTATTCCCCCCAGATAGTTCCTAAAAACAAAACCCAGAAAACTAAAAAGTCCCTAAATGAAGATACAAAGGAATAAACTAAGTCCAGAGAAGTTAAAAAAAAAAAAAAAAAAAAAAAACTTCTCTTGAACCATTAATTATTTGCTAGTAGATACAGATTTTTGGAGTCTAGTTTATCATTCTTTCTGCCATATAAAACTGGAAGAAAGTAAAGTAAAAGGTAATGTACAAACAAGAAAAGGTTAATGGTAAAAAATACCACATCATTAACTGTAGAAGGTTTTCTGTAAAATAGCCTTTTTTTCTCTTTTTTGGATAAAATGAATTACTTTAATATTTTCCAATAGGTATTATATGGTATTCTTAGTTTTTTTTTTTTTCTCCAGAATTTTTGGCATTATTAAAAAGGTACTTAAAATAAATCCTCAGTGTGAGTATCAAATATGCTAAATTATGCCTTGTTTGATTAACAAACTTGGAAATCTATTTAATGGGATCAAATAAATTTTATATGAGGTCAGTGACATAGTTTTGAATACTTAGAGGAAATACTAGATCCTCTGGTTAGATGGTGAACACCTTTCACCCAGGCATTTTGTTCTCTTGAATATTTTCAGTAAAATGTGTAGATTTTTCAGTGCAAATGTCTCCTGTACAATTAAAAATGAGTCAACAGTGTCATTATTAATCACAAGGACTTGGATTAACATACAAAGAACCAGCACTTTATTTTCTTCCCATTCAAAATTAAATTAAAATGTTTGATTGTTTGATTTACATGGAGCACTATATTTTCATTTTAAATCTAGGTAAATCCAAATGATTTGCCATCAAACATGACCATACACTGAATTAAGGCATCCAATTTCAAAAGTGATATTCAGATAAATGTTTATGTTTATTTATTTTTGCAGTCAAACTTAATTAAGATGATAAAGTACCATGATAGAATTATTGATTTTAGGAATTGTTTTTATTTCTAGCTAGCAAAAAATGGTGCAAGTGGCTATCTAGAAAAGAACATTTTTTTTAAAATTTTATTTATTTATTTGTCAGAGAGAGAGCAGGAGCGAGCACAGGCAGAGTGGCAGGCAGAGAAAGAGGGAGAAGCAGGCTCCCTGCTGAGCAAGGAGCCGGATGTGGGACTCGATCCCAGGACGCTGGCTGGGATCATGACCTGAGCCGAAGGCAGCCCCTTAACCAACTGAGCGACCCAGGCGTCCCTAGAAAAGAACATTTTTTGAAAGTGTTTTCTATGTACTTTATTTTCTTAAATTATAAGTTAAGTTATAAATTGAGAGTTAAATTATAAATTGTTTTGACTCAAGTTCCAAGTCTTAAAATTGTATGAAGTGAGGAGTTTGCAATTCTGACAGATTCTTGAAATTCCATTAAACTCTTACAAGTTGCAGTTCCCAAAACCATATACATGTATTTCAAAATATAAATGTATTCTAGTAGTTCAAGTTCTAATGTCACACTTAAATAAATCTCTATCAATTCAATATTATCTTTATGTATGGAAGGATCCAAAAAAATATGTGTTTCTACTAGGCATAAAGTAATTAGTTTTTTGCAAGTGTAATGCATCGACTGTGAGCATTTATATTGAAACTAATTGCATAATAGTTTTCTCTCCTTTCTTAAAAAGAATAATTAGTATTCTGAAACTTTAAAATACTAAAAAAATGGAACACTTATTTTAAATTGCCTAACTATTCATGATTATACTCAAAATGTCATCTCTCTTTATATGAAACACTCTTAATGGGATATAATTTTGATAATGACATTATAAGGAAAAAATCATTTTCTAGGAAGTCACAATTGCTATAATAAAAATATTACTTATTGGAACCATCTAATAATCAGAGAAATGAAATATGAATATTATGTTAATATTCATAGATATTAGATCATTAGTATATGAAAGATTTTTTTGAGAAAATTAGCAGAGTTTAGTGAGAATTATGACTCTTACAGTAATATAGGTTAAAGGTGATAGGGCCAGGACAAAAGGAGAAAAAGTAATAATACAGAAAAGTGGTCATATTTGGACAATAACCTACAAGTAGAATCCTCTCAACTTGATGAATAATTACATATGCATGGAATAGAGAAGTTAGGGTCAAGGATAATGCCTAGTTCTCTAGCTTGCATACCAAGTTAAACAATGATGCTATTTATTGAAGTAGGGCACACAGGAAGAGAAGTAAGTTTGGGGACATATACCGAGTTAAATTTTCAACATATTGGCATATTCACATAGAAAACTTTGGTTGGAGAATAATGTGGTCTAGGGCTCAAGTGGGAGTTCAGGACCACAAATAGAGATATGGGGCATATAGTAAAAATTTGGTACTCTGGGGGCACCTGGGTGGCTCAGTGGGTTAAGCCTCTGCCTTTGACTCGGGTCATGATCTCAGGGTTCTGGGATCGAGCCCTGCATCCGTCTCTTTGCTCAGTAGGGAGCCTGCTCCCCCCATCCCCCGTCTGCCTCTCTGTCTACTTGTGATCTCTCTCTCTGTCAAATAAATAAAATAAAATAAAGTAAAAAATTGATACTCTGATAAGGAATGGTGTAACCAAGGTGAGTAACAATGGGGAACCAAAACTTAAAATTAATTAAATAATTTAAAAACAAAACAAGCAAACAAAAAACAACACTTAGAGAGGTAGGAAGTAAACCAAAGGACTACACCGTCATAAAATTTTAAAAATTGTTGACCAGCAATTTTCTTGACTGAGTTCAGAAGAAGAGAGTATATGACAAATAAATGGCCACTGGATTTGTCAGTAAGGTGGTCATTGGTGACTTTGGGCACAACATTTTCAACAGAGATGTAGAGATAGGAGCAAAAGTGCCGGTGGTTGAAACGTTATATGTAAAAAAGAAGAAAAGTGAAAGAAAGAAAAAGAAAAAAAAAATGCTGAACAAAGAAGCAGAGCATGCAAGCATGCATCGAGTATATATTTAGATAAAATCCAAAATAAGTAAAACTTATCTATGGTTTCAATAGTTCACATGATGGGGCCTTTGGAGGAATTGGCAGGGGATGGGGTGGAAACATAAGGTGAGAAGAAGGATTCTAGGATGCTCATAGCATTCTACTTTTTAGCCCTACAAAAAAAATCTCACACTGGTTTGGGAAAGGCTATATTGACATTGATATAGCTACTATAAAATAGCTTCACACCCATATCATTGTAATATGAAAGCTTATAGCAATTTTAATTGCTAGAAGAGTTCGGAAAACAATTCTTCTATAGCATACTTTGATTAAAATATTAATTCACTTGTTAGTATAATTATAATTTTCTATGTTAGAGTTTACAGATATACCCTGACTGTTTTGGTAAATAAAGCTCAGCACCATTCACTTAAAGATAATTTCCACCTTATATGACTATTGTTCAAAGTTCTATAGACCTTACAGGGAATGAACTGTCCAACATGATTACTGAGACACAACCTATAGACATGTATTCCAAAGGACAAATTTTGGTTCTAAACAAAATAAATTATTTTTACATAACAACTGTGAAGAGAAAGATAAAAGGTAAAGAAATATCAATTTAAACTATACTTTTAAAGAGAATGAAATTCTTATTATTATTAGTTTTTTTTCCCATTTTAAGATGACCCTGTACTCCCAATTGCTAAGGTTAACTTAACTAGCGGAACTTCATTTTTCTTCTTTTACCTATAGCCTCTATCACGATTTCTTACTGGTAATTTTGCTTGCTGACCTAACTATTTGGAACTCCTGCAGACAATTAGACATTTTAGCTTCTCTTTTATCTCAAGTGAGACACTTGTATTTATTTCTTAAAGTAATGACTCTTTTTGTCACATAGATATTGAGAGTAAGGCCTTTTCTGTTGCAAAATAAAACTGAAATAAGAAAGAGTAAAATGGAAATTGATTATTCATTCTTACTTTTCTACACTGCATTGTATCTTGTCAATCATAACTTAGCAGGTCCGACTTAAAATTATCTTTCCCTGACTTCAGCATGGTATTCAGCAACAGAGGTGCCCTGATGCTGTTTCGGTCTTCAAAGTTGTTCTGTAATTCATTGGTACTTTGGCTTTGTTAACCTCTTTCTTTTATACCAATTTCTCAGAAACTCCTTGAATTGAGCCTTGTGTTGTGCTTGTGTGGTTCTGAAACCCTGTCTGCAAGGTATCTTGTGCATACTGACTTTCCTGTGGAGACGACCATCTATATTACTGCCGCAGATCTGATCCATTTGGGCATGACAGAATTGCTGCAGTTTGGGACCAAAGCCTTCCCTTCAACTTCAAGTATCCCAGGGGCATCTGGCTGGTTCAGGCAATAGAGCATGTGACTCAATCTCAGGGCCATGAGTTCAAGCCCCTTGTTGGGTGTGGAGCCTATTTAAACAAACAAACAAACAAACAAACAAAGTATCTCCAATTTCCAAACTGAGTTTCCATGAATGGGATTTAGTTTTTAACTGGCTAACTGTTGTTAAATAGTTTAAAACAATTTGAATGTAATGTATAATGTTTTCATTACTAGCTGTTTTCTGAATTCCCTACTCAGGGTTAGTCTGAGAAGATGCATTTCATTAACATTTTTCAGCTGAAATTTTCTTTCTTTCTTTTTTTTTTTTTTTTTAGATTTTATTTATTTGAGAGAGAGAGAAGGCACAAGCTGGGGAAGGACAGAGGGAGAAATAAGCTTCCTGTCAAGCAGGGGTTTAATCTCAGGACCCTGGAATCATGACCTGAGCTGAAGGCAGATGCTTAACCAACTGAGAGACCCACACACCCCAGTTGAAAGTTTCTTTATAAGATTCTGCTCTGTCAATGATCCATTATGGAGGCATTTATCTACAAAGTGAAGGCTATTATATATACAATCAAGTGTTTTTTAAAAATATAAGATAATCATATATGTTTAGACAATCTTTTAAAATATTTTTTTTTAATTCAAGGATTTGGAAGCTAGTACTTAGAAAATACCTTTTTGCTAAGTGTATTTTAATATATAGTTATTATTACCTTCACATTTTTTTTATACCTGCCAGAGTTCTTCCATCTTATATAAAAGAATTCTACCACTTTCATAGAGTGGTTACATGGGTGTAACCAGATAAAACAAGAAGTTTTAAGTAGGCCCTATCAACAAATATAGACATTTCTAGAGATTTATAGAGATTTAAGTCAAGTCTCTAATATTAGTTTGAATCTATTCTGTCTTGTTAGAAAAAAGAAGAAATGAATCAAAACAACATAAATGGATTTTTGAGTTTTAATAAATTTTAAACCAAATCACATTTTAAAAGGTTGGCCAACAGTCTTTGCTTTCATTAACTACCCTAATTCCATGTCCATTCCATATCATTAACAATGACTATTTTTGTTGTTGTAGTAGTTAAAGAAAACAGAAAGACATAAAAGAAACATATGAATTAATTTTAATTCCATCATTCATTTACAGTCACTTTGATAATACACACATATATATTTTATGAAAATGGGACTACATTAATATTATATCCTCAAGATTTATTTTAATTATACTGTAATTAAGTATGGGAACGTACCTCAGTATTAACAAACGTAGCTTAACATATTTTTAATGGCCTACATTGTATGAAGTTACCATAATTATAAAATTATAATCATAACAATCCATTTATTACTATTCCCAAGCTATTATTTCTCTCTTTTAAGATCAACACTCTCCATTTAACATATAATACAAGAAAAAAATGTTAGTCATCCTAATAACTTTTAATTTTCTAGCAGTCACATTAAAAAAGTGAGTGAAATTGATTTTATTAACATTTTATATATCTGAACATATCCAAAAATATTACTATCCACAACATATGGTCAATATGAAAATTAAGGAAATACTTCCCATTTTCTTCCTATCAACTTTCAAAATCTAACATTTACAGCATATCTCATTTCTCATTTTGGGCTAACCATATTCTGAATAGTCAGCAGTCATTGACTACCATTTTGAACAGTATAATTTTAGAGTGTTAAAAAAAATCTATCTAAAATTTGACTCCAGTTTTTTTTTTATAAGTAAAATTATATTTATTCAGGGATAGCACTGTCATCTATGTAGGAAAGCTACAGATTCTATTTATTTATTTCTTATCATGGAGGTATAATTAACATAAAATGTTATATTAAGTTCAAGTGTACAACATACTGATTTGATGATTTAGTTATTTTAAACATATGATTAAGCACATATTCCAGTAGTAAGTAAATAACGTAGTGTGAATTTCATATTTTTCAGGAAACCAGAAAAATACACACTTATAGAATAACTGTAGTCATTTAAGCAACAAAATTTTATTCTCAAAATAAGATATTTATTTTAGAAACAGAATTCAAGGGGTGCCTGGATGGCTCAGTTGGTTGGGGACCAACTCTTGATTTCAACTCAGGTCATGATTTCAGGGTTATGGGATCAAGTTCTGCCTCAGGTTCCACTCTCAGCATGGAGTCAGCTAGAGATGGTCTCTATCACTGCCCCTCTCCTCTCTCTGCTCATGTTCTCTCTCTAAATAAAAGCTTTAAAAAGTAATAAGAAGATAAAAACAGAATTCAATAAAATATATTTAATGCCATCCACCTTAAACCAGTGCCTCCCAAATGTTGTCTTACCAATGGATTATTTATTTATTTATTTAAAATTTTATTTTGTTTTATTTCTTTTCATTGTTCTAGAGTTCATTTTATGCACTACACCCAGTGCTTCATGCGATACATAAACTCCATAATGGCCACCACAAGTCCCACCCAAACCCCCACCCCCTTCCCTTCCAAAACCCTCAGTTTCTTTCTCAGAGTCCACAGTCTCTCACAGTTTGTCTCCCTCACCAATTTCCCCCAACTCACTTCTTTCCATCTCCCAATGTCCTCATGTTATTCTTTATACTACACAGGTAAGTGAAAACCATATGATAATTGACTCTATCTGCTTGACTTATTTCACTCAGCAAAATCTCTTCCACTCCTATCTATGTCAATACAAAAGTTGGGTATTCTTCCTTTCTGATGGAGGCATGATACTCCATCGTATATATGGTCCATATCTGCTTTATCTGTTTGTACATTGGAGAGCATCGTGGTTCCTTCCACAGTTTGGTGACTGTGGCCATTGCTACTATGAACACTGGGGTACAGATGGCCCTTCTTTTCATTACATCAGTATCTTTGGGGTAAATACTCAGTTGTGCAATTGCAGGGTCATAGGGAAGCTCTATTTTTAGCTTCTTAAGGAATCTCCCCACTGTTTTCCAATGTGGCTGCACCAACTTGCATTCCCACCAACAGTGTAAGAGTGTTCCCCTTTCTCCACACCCTCTCCAACACTTGTTGTTTACTGTCTTGTTAATTTTGGCCATTCTAACTGGCGTAAAGTAGTATCTCAATGTGGTTTTGATTTGAATTTCCCTGATGACTAATGATGATAAATTTTTTCATGTGTCTGTTAGCCATTTGTATGTCTTTGGAGAAGTGTTTGTTCATGCCTTCTGCCAGTTTTTTGCCATGATTATCTGTTTTGTGTGTATTGAGTTTGGGGAGTTCTTTGTAGATCTTGGATATCAGCCCTTTGTAGTGTCATTTGTGAATATCTTCTCTCATTCTGTGGGATGCCTCATTGTTTTGTTGACTGTTTCCTTTGCTGTGCAAAAGCTTTTGATCTTGATGAAGTCCCAAAAGTACATTATTGCTTTTGTTTCCTTTGCCTTTGGAGACATATCTTGAAAGAAGTTGCTGTGGCTGATGTTAAAGAGTTTACTGCCTATGTCCTCCTATGGGATTTTGATAGATTCCTGACTCATGTTGAAGTCTTTTATCCATTTTGAGTTTATCTTTGTATATGGTATAAGAGAATGGTTGAGTTTCATTCTTCTACACATAGCTGTCCAATTTTCCCAGCACCATTTATTGAAGAGACTGAGTTTTTTTTCCACTATACATTTTTTCCTTCTTTGTTGAAGATTATTTGACCATAGAGTTGAGGGTCCATATCTGGATTTGCTACTCTGTTCCACTGGTCTATATATCTGTGCCAGTACCATGCTATCTTGGTGATCACAGCTTTGTAGTAAAGCTTCAAATCAGGCAACATGATACCCCTGTTTTGTTTCTCTTTTTCAGTATTTCCTTAGCAATCTGCGGTCCCTCCTTGTTCCATACAAATTTTAGGATTGTTTGTTCCAGCTCTTTGAAAAATGCCGGTGGAATGTTGATCGGGATGGCAGTGAAAGTATAGATTGCTCTAGGCAGTAT